>JAOVVH010000048.1:1394556-1418853 GCA_028566435.1 Scorpiodoras heckelii | reverse complement strand
TGTTGGCCATGCGATGGACTGGCGACTTGTCCATGGTGTACCCCGCCTTCGCCCGATGACGCTGGGATTGGCTCCAGCCCCCCTGTGACCCTGACTAGTGGAAAAAGTGGAAGGTGATGGATGGATGGATGGATGGATGGATGGATTTCAAGTAAGCTCTAAATTGAGCATGTGCTTGTTTGTCCACAAGCAGTATGGATTAGCCACTTAGTTATACTGTACATGGTGTCCAAGTACTTCGCCTTTTAATCATGTGCTGTCATGTCGTGTTTGCCTGTGTGTGTGCTTTGTATAGTGTAGGCTGTAATTTTAGAGAATAGAGTCGAATAACTTATTGAATTAAATTGTTTGAAATGTTCAAGTTTGCTTGTAATAATCAGACCTAAGTTGAAGGTTTGCATGGTAATTCAATATCATTTGAGTTAAATTAATCCTGCAGTAATTCATTCAACACTGTAGATACATGTGTTCATTCAGCAATATAAGTGCAGTGTGTGTCCTGTGCAGTCATTACAGTTCGACCCTTTGCACCACTGCCAGAAACCGAAGTGAAGAAAAGTGCGCTGGGTGTCTCAGAGGATTATCTTCTCTCCAAACTGCCTCCTGATGGCAAAGAAATACCCTTTGTACTCCCTTCCTTCAGAACTTCCTACATACAACCACAAGGGATGCAGTACTTCAACTACGAGGCCGGACTACACAGTGAGTTCAGCAGCCATATAAATGAAATCTTCCTGAAACTTGATTTACTACATCTCAATAAGTGGAATTAATATGAGTGAAGAAGTTGAAAGATCTGCATCTTATGTACGTTTATGAAACACAGAGAGCTCACAGAAAGATAGAAAGAGTTAGTATTGAACATGTGACAGGCGAGTGTTCTTGTGTCATAAACTGTAAGAGCCAATCAGGGTCCAGTATGCAAATGCAGTACATCAGCAGAATAAATGATATGAAATAAACAGATAAAAAGTATGACGTGTCATAATTGGCACACTGATATGGAAGAAGGGGTATAAAACACTTTGGGATGTGCTGTTATATAAACTCGAGTGTGGTATCAGTAAGTCTGCTTCATCACATTCCCCCTTTGATGATTAATTTCCCATAATGACATGTTCCCAAACATTTCATTCCTTACTTATCAAACAGAAGGAGAAGGTGATGTAACAAGTAGTCATAAACGTCCAGAGTCCAGAAACCTGGAACAGATGAACAAACACAGCTGCCTTATGGATAATGCAGTAACAGGAAGTTCACGGCTGTGTTCCAGCATTTGTCCAATTTGTGTTCATGCTTTCCTTCAGGGAATCACCGGAACATTTTTATGAACTGTTCCATTATTTTGTTGGCATGGCTGATATTTGTTAGATAAAGCCATGGAAGCTTGAGGGATCTAATCAACATCACTGTAGACCTCAGGAGTGAAACGTTCCTTTAAAGCATTGTGTTTTATTTTTAAATGAAATGAAAAACCAGAGTAGTTAAATATTTCATGCTTCAAAAATTTCCTTCGGTGATATTCAAATTAGGTTTTAGCTTAAATCTAGCTTTTGTTATTTGTTATAATGAAAAAGAAAAATCCTCAGCTAAATGCAAATTGTACAGAATTGTGCAGTTTCATTATTCATGCATGTGAGTATACTGGAACAGGTTCAGCAAGAGCCACGTATGCAGAGAGGAAGGTGGAGCTATCTTCTGCCGGTCAGTTCACATATGACCCCACTTCTCCCTTTAACCCTGGTCATGTGATCAGCTACGTATCCCCGAGGACTGTGAGACGGCCCCTGCTGAGAGGTGGACACACGTCAGGTGCGTCAACTGCAGTGTTATATGGTTATGTTTATAAAACTCATCATCATCATCATCATATATATTGAAATTCTAACATTATCATCCATAGACCGACATACAAGAAATTTGGGATGTATTATATATTAATTATTTTATTATTGATTTTTAGCTACTGTTATGGTTTTATTTGCTTTGATTGTTGTAGAAAATCTTCATTTTATGTGTATGGATATAAAAGATAATAATATAATAACTAAAATTATAAGCTCACAACATAAAGCCTGATTCAGTTCAAAACAAAATAGAAACCTTCTATTTTGGTCGAACAGTTTTGTCCTTTTTTTTTGGCATTATTCCACTATGCACTCATTGTATCATTTCGCATTTTATGAGTTATTATTTATTTTTAAAAAAAATTATTTTTGTTTTATTTTTAATATTTAATTTTTTTATTTAAATTTCTTTTGTTTTATTATTTTTTTTCCTGAGCAACAATTATCTATTATACTAATTTTACCTTAATTATTTATTTATTTTTAAAACTAATTATTCATTCACTCTTCTTAGAATTTCTGTCAATTTTTTTTTTAATTATACTCTAATTGGTTTTGTAATGCATTTTGGTCTGCATTGCTCATGTAGCATATCCACCTGGACACACATGAAGATAGTGAGTCATTCTGATTAATTCTTCAGAGAACAGGTTTAAGGACAGATTGTTTTATGACGCCACTAAAGTAAATAATGCGTTGATGCTACTGAGAAATAATTTATTATTCCCATATGGTGTTTTTTATCAGCTCTTATCACTTTATAGCTGTCCATAAAGAATCTATTTAACCATGTGGAGATGGCATAAATATCCCATTTCTTCATGGCATGTTTCTGAACACCACACTCTGCAAATATTTACCTTTCTTCATTTCCTTCAGTCTATATGGACAATCCTTGACATGTATACGGGCAGGGCTTCACTCTTAACCCCAGACCTTAACCCTGCTGTTGTACTGCTGTGTATGTGTTGCACTGATTCTTTAGCGATTCTGTCGTGTCTAAACAAAATCTCTAACAATATAGTGTGTGGAAAAAGTAGGGGAGGCATCTTGTGTAAATATAACAGCATTCCAAAAGTGTACAGCATGATATAAAAGTTAATCTTGAATTATTATCTTTAATTACACACACACACAGCTGCATGATGCAACTTTAGCTTTGTTTCTCTCTCAGCCTTAGAACAGAGCGTGAAGCAGAGGCTCAGCGCCTCCATGATGGATCTGTCGAGTCCTCACGGCCACATTCAAGTGAGTTCACCATGTCACCCCTGCCTGTACACCTCCACCTGTTTAAATCGGCATACACAAGTTTTAATGAAATTTATTGCTGCGTGAAAGACTTTATAAAGGCCATAGTCTTGTTTATGATATAAAATCCTGCATGACTGCTTAGCTTTAAGAATAACATTCATTCGTCCAAAGTCTTTACTGGTAATTTTCTACTTATTTATTATTCAAATGCAATTTTTATATTATGTGGATGCTAGCTTTGTTTTGATTTTATAAAACATTGAGAATAGCGCATTTATACAATTAATAGACAAGATATAGAAAAATAGTCTATGGCATAATATATTTTATAAACATAATTTTTTAAAAAGTACATAGCCTTTTATTGGCATAGGTGAAGATAGTGAGTTCATAAGGCACTTATAACAGCATTGAATAACAATTGCAATTTATAATTTATCATTTAAAGAACATGTTTGGCTATGAACCTCTTATTCTAGCATTCTCAAAATGTTCCCAAAGTGTTATTCTCATTTGTCTCTTTGTCTTTCATATATAATTATGTTATAATGCATTACTACCAAGTAATCTCAAGCTTGGAAGACATATAAGCCACTAAAGTCACAATTCTTTAAAGACTTGTTATACAGTTGTTATTCACTTGTTATACAGCATTTATAAGTGTGTTTTGAAATTCTGATTCATTTACCTTAATACCAAACTGTTTATAAAAGCTCACGTGTCACCTTGCAGATTTAGACCTAAGCTACTTATGTATACTTGTGCATTTTTACATAAATATGATTCAGTGGGTATACAATAAATATTAAAGCATTACAGCTGTATGTAGCTGATACGGTGCACACAGAGAGTCTGCCGTTTTCTGTTCCTCTCTCTGTTTGGCTCTGATTTGATTTGTTCTTGGACAGAATGAGATGCTACAAATAGAACTCGTTTACTCATGATATTAAAAAGCACATTTACGCCGATAAGCCAAGTTTAGTTGGGAGCATTGTGTCACGTGACTGTCACAGAGCCAGGTGCACTGGGCGAGGTCTCGCTTCTCACCTGAGACATTTACATAATATTGAGTCAGCTTTTCAACAAGTCATTAGTAAGAGCAGATATTTGATATTTGATAGCTGGGAATGCCTCTAAGTCTAATTGCAACATCTACACAGACGGAATGTGGAATGTGGTTGGGATTCCAGTCTGAACTTTATACTGCAAGCACAAGTCCTTTCATCATGAAAGGAAGATGCTTTTATAACATCACGTTCTTGCCTAACTAGTAGTTTTGTGTTTGAAGTTTGTTTCCTTAGAATAACAATATATTGGGGCTGTGAGATTAATGTAGCTATAAGTAATAGAAGCAACGAGTTTGCTGTCACTCTACACCAGCATCAAACTCAGGGAGGATGTGTGGCCTGAGATCTGAAGGTAGAGTAATATATTAGAAGTGATTTGGATAATAATGTAGCTTGATTATAGCAGAGTTTTCTTTGTTATTGAGAGAAACACTGTCACTGTTCACAAAAAAAAGGCAAAATGGGGCCATATTTATTTTTACAGTAATTTTGTATAATTCACATGTAAGTAATGATCTTATATAACTGCAGCTCAGCTGGCAAACACTATCTTGCATGTCAAGTAGTACCAGGTCAGGACAGCTTAACATCTAAAGATGATTCAGTGCTCTTCATCTTTGTCATGCACAAGGATCTACAAACCCCTGTCACTTGTGTACCTCAGGGGTGGATCTTTGGTACCTTTTGGATAGTAGAACTGATTTTAAAATACAGAATTGGACGATTAGGACCAAGTGTGGTTACTGTTGTTAGACATTGCGTGTGTGTGTGTGTGTGTGATGGTGTGTGTGTTACAGCGCTATGACTCAGTGAACAGTGTCCCGAGCAGCACATCGTCCATTCGGGATTCCTTTGGGAGCAGCCGTAGCATAGGTAACTATTCATATTGGAAAAAATGCGAACTGCAAATGACCATTATGTCTTTAATGCCTTAACCCAGAGTGAATAAATATAAAATTGCATTGCGTATAGAGAAGCTTTTTGTCAGTCAGAGGATTGAAGGTTATCTATTAGATATAATTATTTTGTACTGTATACTTTCATGCATCTTTAAAACTATTCAAATTTTATATCTCATGGGTGATTTTATGACCGTGCCATTTATCACCATCTGAAAGTCAGAAAAATAGACTTGGACGTTATTTTTTAGAATCCAGCACAGTGTCGAGTGATGACCGGGAGCGGGATTTGGGGAAGGTGTGTGTGCGTCTGAGCTACCAGGAGGCGGTGGAGCAGGTGTGGATCACGCTGGTGCAGGTAGGATTACAGCTGAGTGCCGAGGAGTCACTGTGTCTCTCTCTCTCTCTCTCTCTCTCTCTCTCTCTCTCTCTCTCTCTCTCTCTCTCTCTCTCTCACACACACACACACACACACACACATACACATACACACACACTGTGTCTTTGTGTCCACTCTCATCCTCTACAATACACCCTCTGTCCCACACACACCATCACACAATCTCCACTTTCAGCTTGTTCTTTCTTTGACCTTTCTCTCTTTCTCCTCTTTCTATAATTTACCTTTATCTCTCTCTCTCTCGCTCTCTATCTGTCTCTCTCTCTCTCGCTCAGTCATTTCTCCTTCACTCTTTGCCATTCTTTTTCTTGATGCTTTTTCTGTTTCATTTTCTCCTACATCTGTAACATTATCATGCTCTTACACTTATCTTATATTCTGCTATTTTTCCTTCTTTTCTTTATGCTTTTCTCACTTTTATTTTTATTTGATTTTATTGCTTTTTTTATTCATTGTTTTTATTTAGTTTTTATTTTGCTTCTTTGTAATCTGCCTCTGTCTTTATCCTGACTTTTTCTTTCTCTCCCTACATAAACATCTTTTTTGTTCTCTGTACTTTTCATTTTTCAAAAAAAAAAAAAATGCTTACACATCCCCCACCACATGTTTCTGCCTTTTTGCTGGCACCATTTTTCTTTCTTTTTTTTTTTTTTTTAAATCTCCCATGGTTCTATTTTCATTTGTGTCTTTTCTTTTTTCTTTTCTCACATGCCTTCCTCATATTGGTTTTTTCTTTGTGCTTCATCATTTCTGCCTTGTAACAGAATTTTTTTCTCTATCGCATATCTCTTTTTCGTGACCCCTTTTCTCGCTCTCTCTCATTTTCCCTATCCTCTATAACATGACTTTCGCCCTACATGTCTATAGTTCCTGCACCATTTTTTCCCCCATTTTCTTTTCAAATTTTTAACACTCATTTGTCTGTTTCTTTGAATGCTTTTCTCTCTTTATTTTATATGACTCTTATAATTTCATGCTGTTTCTTGTTGATCTCTTTCTCTCCCTTTTTACCCTCTTTCTTTTCACCAAAATACTCAAAACTAGTATAGATCAATTCTGAATTATATAATGAAAAAAAATGTAAGGGAAAAATAAAGCTGGATAAGAGTGCTTAAGAGTGCATAAGATTGGTTGGATAAGTGGACGACAGTGTTTGTCTTGGAGATAACTGATAAAACTGATTTGAGTAGATATCTTGATATTTTTATTTGTAATTATTCATATTTGAATCTGTGTCGAATCAATTAGATTTTTCTTTTCATCCATACCACAATTGGTTCTTTGACGAGCATTCTTCAGGCTCACTGTGATACCGGATCTCTCTCTCTCTCTCTCTCTCTCTCTCTCTCTCTCTCTCTCTCTGTTTCTCTCTGTTTCTCTCTGTGTGTGTATGCCAGTGTAAGGATTTGTGTGTGTTCTCGGATGGTGACGAGCAGCAGAGGGTCGGCTTTAAAGGGGTCATCACCATGGCAAAGCCTGTGCAGTTTAAGACTTCAGTAAAAGAGGCGACAAGAGTGAGAAACAGTCCTTCTGTTACACTTCACATACACACACACACACACACACACACACACACACACACACACACACACACTGCTCCCCATAACACACAGCAAACACCCCAGCAAACACCCCAGGAAACACTCCACACCACTTTTCTATAGTCACTATGTAAGGAATAGTGAAACGGAGTTACTGTCACCATCCAAAATTTATTAACTCCCATTCTGTTCGCTTCACTTTTAACAATGGACATTGTCCCAAAGCAGCTTTACAAAGACATAAAATCCAGACATAGTTTTTAACTTGTATAAATGTTATCCCTAATGAGCGAACCGGGGCGACGGTGGCAAGGAAAATCTCCCTGAGATGTTAAGAGGAAGAAACCTTGAAAGATACCAGACTCAAAAGAGAACCCATTCTCATTTTGGTGACACTAGACAGTGCAATAATAAACAATCCCTTCTATAAGAGTGCTATATAGTAAATAACTGCAACTGTAACCAATAAATTTGTTAAAGTTTTAACATTCTGTTTGTTGAAGTTATAAACTGTTCACATGGCAATTAGTCTTAGCCATCGTAGGAAGCCATCATTGCAAAGCCAAATTCCTGGTGTCTAAGTGTATCTTTAAGCTGTCCATCATGGTGATCTTTAGGCTGTCCATGTGGGGCATCAGCAGCAGCAGCGAGTGATTTTCTGGTGATGAGAGCTCCAGACAAAAGTAGAGAAGGGTTCACGATCACTGGACTCTCATGATGTTTCAGGCGTAGCAATAGTATGTCTTATTGATTAAGATTATTTTCCAATAACAGCACATCCTGAAGTGTTTTATTTCTCTAATACCTCAGACATAAATCTGAAACAGACTCTTACCCAGTGCTCCGTTTGTGTTTGCGACTGGTCAAGATCAAATGCTGATAAAATGATGTTTTTTTCTTATAGCACTGCAAACACATGTAACCTGTGCATATTTTTTTTTTCTGACTCTCTCTCTCTCTCTCTCTCTCTCTCTCTCTCTCTCTCTCTCTCTCTCTTTCTCTCCCCATTTTAGGACGTGGTGTTTATGGAGACGTTTGTATTCACCATAAACCTGGTTCAGCTGCAGAGTTGTGCACTGGTGCTGCGACTGCAGACACACAACCCTCGCAAGCGCACACAGGGCGACTGCGTGTTATCTCTCCGGACGCTAACATCGCAGGAGACCGAGCACTGGCTGGACCTGAGTCCCCCCTGCAAGACACACGTGAGTCTCAGCTAATCACACGCATTCTCATATACTCATAGTGGCGTATGTTACAATTCCAGGCTTCAGTGTAGAGCTCATAAACCTCCTCTACTTCAGTATGATTCTTTTTTTATCCACTTTAATGTCTTTTCTTTAAGAGGGGACAGGATGGACATGAATTGTGATTGGCTCACATCTAATTCATTTTACTGACAATTTATAACATCTACATGTGACATTTAAATCCATCTGTAAGTACAAAATGACTAAGTTGCTAAAAACTTCACCCTCAAATAGTTTCTGCAACACTCACAAGTCAGTTTTAACAAAAATCATTTGCTGATTCAATAAACTGATTCAAGAAGGAGTATGAGCATAAATAAGCTGATTATATTAGCGACGTGGAGCTTGTAAGGATTTTGTTGTTGTTTATACTGTGTTTGTGTAGGTTTGTCACGCTGAGCTCCAGTTGTCCACCTGCTTTCAGCCTGTCAGCAGCCGCATCCAACTCCAGATCCTCACCGCTCAGAACCTACCATCGTCGTCCTCACTCCTCACACAGAGTGAGTCACGTCTCTAAACACGTCTATGATAGGGTTGGTTTAGATTTCCTCAAAGCCTTTCACCACAGCGCTGTCGAACTATCAAGATGATTCATTTTCTATAACAGCTGCTTTTTTCCACAGAACGTCCATGTCATTAATCTACCTATAAAGAAAAAGTTTGATGTGTCACTCTTGAATTAATAGTAAATTGCAATAATGGGCAAAAGGTGCAAGAGGAATAAAATATTTGCAGCATGCTGTTATTGAAAATAAAAATCAGCTTCATGGTTGGAGCAGTAACTCTGTTTCATCACACTGCTTAATTTTTTTTTTTTTAAACTCTTCTTACTCTCCTCATTTTATTGACATGATCACTTTGCGTGCGATTCATGCTGCTTGTACGTATATCATTTAGCTTCACTTTATTTCCTCTTCAGGTTTCTTTGTGAAAGTCGAGATGTTCAGCAACGGACACTTTGTAATGAAAAGGAAGACAAAGCTGGCGAAGCCGTCCGGAGGGCAGGTGCAGTGGGCGGAGTCAGTGCTCCTGCCAGTCACCAGTCAGGACTACAACATACAGCTGTCAGTCAAACTCTACAGCCGTGGATCTATACGCAGGAAGTACCTGCTCGGACAGGTGGGTGTGGAGATCAGTGCATGAGGAGATGCTAATTAACGCTTAAGGGAAAGTTTGTAATGCACAGTGAATTTTACTCAATCTTGGAGCAGGAAGGAATCTGATTGGTTAGCAAGGAGGTGGGATTTGAGAAATGTTGATGGGTTGCGGACACAGCTTGTCTTGTTACCGAGAACCACAAAGTGTAAACTCCTCTGTCCTGAAACCTTAAATGTTACAAAGCACTGACACTGGAGACTCCTTCCATAAATGTTAAATAAACCTCTACTTAAAGAAACTTCACCTTAACAATTAGATGCACATGTTTGTAATACCAAGCTAGCTCAGTTCTGCTGGAGACTTGACTGACTGATTTATAAATCTGAGTCACACTCATTTTTACCATCATTAGCTGTGTTTATATATAAATATGTGGAAGGTTAGTTACATCAGTACACACACACACACACACACACACACACATTAGCATTCAGGTTATTATATAACATTGCATAGTTCAGCTTGGTCTGAATGAGGTTGAACATTTACAGGCTTATCACTGAGACGTGAGCCTGCATTAAACACCTGTACACGAGCACCATGTAGCAACGTCACGGCATGCTGCAGCATAGAGGAAAGTGTGCTCCATCTGTTCATACGTGTGCGTAAAATACACATGTAAATTTTTATTGCATCAAAATTTAAACATGAGGATGTCTGTACTCTTGTGTGTGCAGGTCGTCCTGGGTTTTGACAGCTCGTCACCGGACGCTGTGCAGCAGTGGACCGACTCCATTACACACCCAGAGAAAGTGGTGACTGCATGGCACAGACTGAGCCACTCCTGACTGAGAGATTACAGAGAAAGAGAGAGAGAGAGAGAGAGAGAGAGAGAGAGAGAGAGAGAGGCAGAAAGACAAACAGGTGGACTGGGTGTGCACCGGACACAGGACTGGAGCACAACACACACACACAATGGGCCTCATTAATCAAACTGGATACATACAAAAGTGTTCTATGAAAATCTAATGAAAATCCAGTAATTTGGGAAAAATGTTTGTATCCTATGTTTGCTCCTAAATTTCCATATAAGCATTCTGACTAATGTAAACCACGATTGACTGGCTTCAAAATGTATTACTGGCGATGAGGTTCTGTGATTTTATTTACAGATTATTGAGTTTATCCCTTTATCTATTTCAGTTACACACTAATTTAATAAACGTTTGGTGAAACTCAGTCATTTCATATTAATCCAAGTGATCCCAAACAAATCCATAAGTCAGGGCAAATATGATTAGACGTTAAATGTCAACAAAAGTAATGACGCCCTATAAATGGAGGAAGTGTTAGCACGTTAGAGTGTTTGTCTATGCTAGCTGATGTGCTGCAGTGGCTGAGCTGCATTACTAGAATATTTAACAGTTTAGTCTGTATTTTATTTTCAGCTCCCAGTGCATTTTATTGAGTTTGGTATATGTGGCTCAACGTAATTGTTCCATGAGCGTATTAATAATATTAGTGAATATAATATGGAGGCTGAAAATATTTATACACAATTTTACCGAACGATTGATAAACCGTTGTTCTTTATATGTAAAATACTACTGTGTAGCTCAGTGGTCAAGACGTTGAGCTACTGACCAGAAAGTTGTATAAGGGCGTCTGCCAAAGTGCCATAGATGTAAATGTAATACATACTGTATATACGTCATCTTTTTTTTTTTTTGGACTTTTCAAATATGTTAACAATGTGTGCTTTATTCTCTGTCTAGAACTATTTAAATGAAGACTGTATAGATTTACAGAGTAAAGTATTACCATGAATATTTGCATGATGGTGTCAGATGTCTCTGTACATTTATCAGTAACATTAGTGAATGAGTTTCTCTTTTCTTTCCTGCCTCATTTCAGTTAAAGGGGAAGGTGTGGCCTCTGTGGCCTGTGAGTCCTAATAAAGTGGGTGTGCCCTCAGTATATGTCAAGTTTATAATTGGCCAGTCTGTCTTTGATTATCCAGAGACGGATGTCACTTGTCTGGCTGTCCTTATGACGGAGGCGTGGCGTTGGTACTTTGTGGCTGCATTTAAGGAGGTGTGGCTTAATGGAGGAGGTGTGGCCTCTGTGCTTGTCAGTTACACACACGTTTTAAAATGAATTTAATCACACTAATTTATGCATTGAAACATATCTACAATTGTATCCTGTTGACCTGTGACTGTTTCAAACATTTCCTTCATACATAACATGGTCTCGGAGGGAGCGAGAGATCTAGCACAGTGCTAGATTAACATCGTACAGATCAGTTTCCTGGTGTTAATGATGCTGTCCTTTAGGGATTAGCTTTTAACCGGTTGATGATGTGGGACTGCAGTTGCAGTCGAGAAGGAGCTGTAATTTAACGTTACCTAAGCCCTACAGAAAGAGTCCTCAAAATCCAGGGTCCTTGTTTCTGGGTCACAGACAGCTAACACACAAGTTTTCTTTTTAGGGAGGTAAATACATAGTGTTTAAAGAAAATTCAATCCTTCAGTCTGTCCTTTTGTACAGAGAAAGCGAGAGTGAGAGAGAGAGAGAGAGAGAGAAAGAGAGTGAGGGGGACAAAGAAACACTTGTTTGTTCGTATGAAGTGTTCATCTTTCCTGTAATGTCCAAACCAATAATGTGTGTTTGTTCCTGAAAAAAGTACGTTTAAATGACCATTTCATTGTCCACATATACACACTAATGTCACGTTTACGGTAGAGCAGTAGATAGTTGTTACGTCATTAATGGTGTATAGCTGACTTTCTAGTGTATGTTTAGATTGTGTAGCTTTTCAATAAGTGAAGGGTTGATTTTTTTGACATCACATTGCTAAAACTGGGTCAGGTCTCTGCGTAAAGGTGCACGTGAGCTGTGATGTGTGAAATGAATGGAGCAAGGTTAACGTTTCTGAAGATCATGCAAAATTTTGTACGCATAATTTTATATGTATTTTTTTTAGATATTGTCATGTACTCGTGTGTAATCAGTGGGAAGTAAAACATTTTCTGTAACATATGAAGCAAAAATAATCTACAATATTATAACTGTTATAATTGATCCTTGAGCTCTTATTATTCAGCAAAGATGTAATAATCAAGTTACATTTAATGTTTAATTATTCTTTTTACTTGTGTTATATGTTGCACTACTCTTTTTCATGCTGTGTGTGTGTGTGTGTGTGTGTGTGTGTGTGTGTGTGTGTGTATGTGTTTGTATGTATGTGTACACCTATATCTAAGTAGTGTGTGTAGGTGTGTTGTTCACACTGAACTGGATTGCTGGTATGTGTCTGGATCCGGGAGGCTTTTTTTTTTTTTTTTTAATTTACATCATCATTTACGCAAAGGCTATTTGAAGAAAGTTAATGGTTACTGCTGGAGACACACCTCACACACACATTCTTACTTTTGGATTCCAAATACTACATATTCTTTTGGACAGATAATTCTTGTGTGTGAAAATACTTTAAGGATCGTTGATCAGTTAGATTTGCTGAACAAAAATACTTAAATACTGATTTTTTTTTACAGACCTTGAAATTATGTGAATAAGAAATTCACACACACACACACACACACACACACACACACACACACACACACACACACAAAGAGGTATATGAATGTAAACAATTGATTATCTCATTACAATGGCACCTGTCAAGGTGTGGGATATATTAGGTAGCATGTGAAAATCAGTTCTCGAAGATGGTGTGTTGAAAACAGCAAAAATGGGCAAGTGTAAGGATCTTAGTGTCTTTGATAAGAGCCAAATTGTGATGGCTGGACGACTGTTTCAGAGCATCTCCAAAACAGCAGGTCTTGTGGTGTGTTCCTGGTATGCACTGGTTAGTACCTACCAAAAGTGGTCCAAGGAAGGACAACTGGTGAACCGCCCACAGGGTCATTGGTGCCCAAGACTCATTGATGTGCATGGGGATTGAAGGCTAGCTTATCTGGTCTGATCCCACAGAAGAGCTACTGTAGCACAGCCTGCTGAAAAAGTTAATGCTGGTTATAATAGAAAAGTGTCAGAACACACCATGTATCTCAGCTTGCTGCGTATGGGGCTGTGTAGCTGCAGACCAGTCAGAGTGCCCATGCTGACCCCTGTACACCATCGAAAGCACCTACAAGCATCAGAGCTGAACCATGGAGCAATGTAAGAAGGTGGCCTGATCTGACAATTCATGATTCTGGGTGCATGTGTGTCTCTTGCCTGGGGAAGATGGCACCAAGATACACTACGGGAAGAAGGCAAGCCAAAGGCAGTGTGATGCTCTGGTCAGTGTTCTGCTGGTCAACCTTGGGTCGTGGCTTTGAATGGCTTGAGGAACATGACAAAGGGTTCAAGCTGTTGAATGTGTGTATATATTTTAATGTATGAAATTCATATTCAAATACTTTTATGCTTTCAAGTTCTGTAATTCGAACCCTTACGTAGAAAGTGTTTATATCCACTATATAAAAGGTGAATTAAAATTCAAAATGAAGAATTGAAAATTAAAGCAGGAGATTTTTGAGTTGTCCACTTGTAAAATTTGGGTTTACAAAAATGTATATATTCACCCCAACTAAAAACTCGGATTTTTATCAGAATGTCTACACAAGCCTTTACTTTTGTTTGTCCTTACACACACACACGCACACAGCGTACCACAGCTGTGACCAATGAGGATAAACTTGTGTGTGTGTGTGTGTGTGTGTGTGTGTGTGTGTGTGTGTGTGTGTCGAAGAGAACTTTTAATTAAAAGAGGATCAGGGTCGTGTCCTGGTTCACCACCTTATATGCAGGATCAGAATTACACACACACACACACACACACACAGACACACACAGACACAGTGGAAAGTAGTCCTCCTTATACACTGTCTGTAGATTTAACTCACGGGTATTTATTACGAGTATAATATATTTATTTATTACTAATTTCATGAATACAGTGTGAATTTATAACTGATTTTTGTCGCCCTCCAGCGGTGCTTATAAACAACTACAGCGCTGTCACTGTGTCGCCACCAGAGAGCGATATTACACCATTATTTTTAAAAAGACGGCTTTTTAGGGACGCTACAGATCCCCCGCCCCCATCCTAATGTCGTAACCTTTTATTGTTTACAGGAAAATAAAATAAAAATAAAATATAACATTATATAGTGCATAAAAAGGAAAATAATATTAATTAAACTAGCCAAGCAAAAGAGATTTTATTAAATCAAATTAAATTTATTTTATTTGGTGAGATTTGATATAATTTAAGCATTTTCGCAAGTGGTATTTAAGCATTAATACCCATATAAGTTCATGACGGCGGTGTGAATTTTTAAACAGGTTTTTGTCGCCCTCTAGTGGTGCTTATAAACAACTAAAACCAGTCACTTTGTTTTAAACCGCCGCTAGAGGGCGACATTACACCGGTATTTGTTAAGGACAGTGTAGCCCGTAGCGCTGATTGACTTTTCCACTCTTTTACAATGATGTAAAAAGCCATATTACTTTTCTTTAGTAGAAAATGTTACATATTTAACAAAAACATTTCAATTAATTGCAGTTTAGTAAAGTGTAACTAATTCAAGCGTCAACATTTTCCTTTGTAAAAAAGAATTAACTATATTTAATATATATTATATATTATAATATATGTATAAATTACAGTAGCTATTTAGCAAGAATTTAGCATAGATTTTTGAGGATTGACTATTAAAAGAAAACATCAGACTTGATGGGTCTAACAAAGGTCTATTTAAGCAAAATATTTTCTGTTGCAATGAATAAGGGTAATGGATGAATACGGTTTTATTAAGAATTTCTTGTTCATTCATTCATTCATTATCTTCCGCTTTATCCTGCTAGTTGGGTTCACGGAGGGGGTGGTGGGGTGGTGGGGGTGTTGGAGCCATTCCCAGCGTCATCGGGCGAAGGCGGGGTACACCATGGACAGGTCGACAGGTGGCCAACACACACTCACGCACACATTCACACGGGCAATTTAGAGTGACCCATCAACCTAACTGTTGATTGGACTGTGGAAGGAAACCGGAGTACCCGGAGGAAACCCACACAAGCACGGGGAGAACATGCAAACTCCACACAGAACGGACTGGACAGACCGGGAATCGAACCCGGATCGTCTTGCTGTGAGGCGACAGTGCAAACCACTACACCACCGTGCCGCCCAGAATTTCTTGTTAATGTCGATAAATGAGAAAACGATCATGTGACAAACCACAAACTAGATTTTTTTGGCAGTTTCTACAGGACTCAGAATTTAAACTCAAACAAACAAGTCAACAAACAAACCAACCAAAAAAAAAGGACTCAAAAATGGCTGGGTCTTGACTCTAATTCTTTATATACGTTTTGTCCAATATACATGTAAATATACTAAAAATAAAACTTCACCTTATTTCAGAGGTACAGAAAACGATTAGGGCTATTTATGGACTGCACCGCTGTTTCCCTCACTTTAGTTTATTTTGTAAGCGTAGTTCGTGTTTTTAGTATTGCGATATCTCACTGTGGAGTCATCTATGTCTCTAAGGTAAAAAAGCTCGACTGAAGTGACTCAGATTGTGACACCGCCACCAGGCCTTCAGTGACTCAGTGTTTATGTTAGTGATTCAGAAGAATAGCGACGTGTCTCCCTGTCTGAGAAAGTGATTCATTTTCTATTCAGTCTGGCATTTTAGCTCTGACACAACTCACAAAAGTGAGTTTTTGTGTGCTTATGTGAAATTTTATCACAGTTTTAATATTTGTAATGCAGTATAAAACACTTATCGTTAAATACACAATTGTTTCAGTCTAGTTAGAATTAGCTGGTAACTACTGTTTGCTAACTGGCAAAGCAAACACGCTTGCTGGTTTGAAAAAAAAAAATTAGTTTGATTTTATAGCCAGCTAGCATCAAGAATAGAAGCTAAGCAGCAAAATGTAGTTCTTTAGGCAGTAGGTAGCTTTTTAAAAATTATTTTAATTTTCATTTTCACTACCAATAGGACTGAGCAATGATATTGTGTTTCATTTTTTCCCCTTGTTTTTGTATTTTTTTTTAAACCCAAAATAAAAGTGTTTTCAGCATACTATTTTTGCTACAACATGAAACATTAAAATTCATCAAGTTGACGGCACTAATTGTTGTTTTTGTGATGTTCTGATACTGCACATTTTATACACAACCAAAATTAGTTTTTTTTTCTGGGAAGATGTCTCATTTTTTTGCGGTTTTGTAGCTAGCTTGTATAACTCTTGCACTTTAAAGCACTTCTGGAGTTGTGGAGGATGAAGGCATACACATTTACATTTACACCCTTATCCAGAGTGACTTATATTTATCCCATTTGCACAACTGATCATTGAGGGTTAAGGGCCTTGCTCAGGGGCCCAACACTGGCAAATTAGCTGTGGTGGGATTTGAACTGGCGATCTTCTGGTCAGTAGTCCATCTGGTCAATGTCTAAACCACTAAACCACTGCCACATGCTTCCTCCTCAGAGACATGTAAAGTGTGAGCAATATCACAGGCTAGCTGAGCATGCTTGAAGGAGACGCTAGCAGTCCTCTTCTGTTTCCATGAACAAACCAACTCTCATAATGTTTCTCAAAATGTTTGTCCGGTTTATTATTCGGACTTGCATTTAGATTTACATTTATGGCATTTAGCAGACGCTCTTATCCAGTGCTCAGTCATTAACGTGGAATATCCAAAGCTAGAGTTGGTAGGCCTGAATTCAAGCTACTTTGAGCTATGATAATGCTAGAAATTAGCCATACAGTACCTAATAAAAATTACAAGCAAAACAAGTCCTATAACCCAAGTGGACTTGTTACACAGTGGATAAATGGAATCACTTTCAATGGATGGCTTTTACAGAAAATTCACTTGGGAAATATGTGTATATTTCACACCTAACACACGTGTATATTTCACACCTAAATCAGGTGATAATTCACTTGTAAGTTCAGGTGACATATCTATATCTACTGGGCAATTACAAGTCATTTAACTTTAAACAGAAATGTGTTTTTTAATAAAAATGAAAGAGAAATAAGAACGTGAGTGTGAACTCGCTCCACCCTGCAGATCCTTCACCCCTTTAGCTATGCACTTCCGACGCCCTTCTCACTATTTGCACTTCCCTGGAAGTTGATTCTGTACCCTGAGGCATGCAGGGTGTGGTGGAGCGATGACGCAATTCACTCCTGGCTATAAAAAACTCAGTGGTTTGTCAGAACAGCAGAAATCAGTAGTCATGGATACACAGAACAGCTCTGTTCTTAAAGAAGGCTTTTTGGTTAAGAGGGTAAGTCATGCTTTTTTATGAGTTATATTTCAATGATGTGGAAGATGAGTTTTTACCAGAGATCCTGATCCTTTTCTTCTCTCTGTAGTGAGTGTATTTACTCCATTCTGAGCTTAAGCAGGATAAATGCGTAAAGGAATAAAAGAATATAACACTGCAATGCGTACTAAGAAACCGCAATGCTTAAACTAATCTAACCTGAAGATCTCAGAGACATGACAGCTTTACTTCTGACTGTTACAAAGTGCTGACACTAGAGACTCCGTCCATAAATATATAAACCCCATTTCCAGAAAAGTTGGGACACGTTCTTAAAATGCAATAAAATCTGAAATCTGTAATCTGTCAAGTCACTTGAACCTTTATTTAACAGATACAGGGACAAAGAAAAGATTTTCAGTGCTTTTAATGACAAAATGTTATTTGATAGATATAAACAAATTTAGAAATTGATGCCTGCACAGAGTGACAGAGGCATGTTTGACATTGGGTCACATGACCTTTTTTATAATTATACTTTTTAATTGTTTGGGAATTGAAGATACTAATTGTTGCAGTTTTGCAAGTGGAATTTCTGGCCCATTCTTGTTGTGTAAAAGACTTGAGCTACCCAACAGTCTGTGGTCACTAACTCTGATTCTCCTCTTCATGATGCTCCATACATTTGCAACAGGAGACAGATCTGGACTGCAGGCAGGCCTGTCAAGCCACACACACTCTATGTCTACAAAGAGGAATGAGGCCTGGCATTGTCCTGCTGAAATAGACATCAAGTTCCTGGGAAAAGATTGTCTCGACATATGTCTCTTCAAAATACTAATATAAGCCTCTGCATATATTAGCACTTCACATATATACAGATCCCCATGCCATCACAGATGCTGGTTTTTGCCCCTTTCATTGGTAACAGTCTGGATGGTCTTTTTCATGTCTGGATGGTCTTTGGCATGTAGAATCCGACATCAGATTTTTTCCAAAAACAAGCTGAAATGTGGAGTCATCTGACCACAGAACACCTTTTCACTGTCTTTCAGTCCATCTCAGTTGACTTTGGAGTCAGAGAACTCGCCATTGTTTCTGCACAAAATTAATATATGGTTTCCTCTTTGCATAATACAGTTTCATGTTGCATTTCTTGATGCAGCAGTGGACTGTGTTAAGTGACTATGATTTTCCAAAATACTCATGAGCTCATGTGGCTATGTCCATCCCGATAGCATGATGGTTTCTCAACCAATACCTAAATCCTTTACAAACTTGTGCTCAGAAACATTGCACTTGACTGACTGACAATTCTCTCACAAAGTTTTGGCACAAAGTGGTGAACCACGAGCCATCCTTGCTTGCAAAGATTAAGCCTTTGGTGGATGTTCCTTTTAAACCCAGTCTTGATAACCTCACTTGTTACCAGTTAAACTGCTAATTGTGAAGCCTTCTGAAACTAGAGTTACTTGCATGATCAGTTAGTATAGAAACCATTAATATACATTTGTGATTTGCAGCTTCTCTACTACTGTTATAGACAATGCATCAACACCCACACTGGTTTATTAAATCATTTAATATCCCTCTCTTCATCTTTCTCATTAGGGTCATGTGGTTCACAACTGGAAAGTTCGGTGGTTCATCCTTAAAGCTGAGCAGCTGCTTTACTACAGGTATGAAGGAGGAAAATCTGACTCATGCCACAGAGGGAGTATCCCATTACAGGGATGTGACATCACCTGTCCTTACCTGGAATACGAAAACAGACCGGTAAGACAAAGCAACCTAATCTATACGCTGCTGTAAATGACTGTGTAACCAGGGTGCTTTACTGTTTAATACATTTAACACTCTATCCTTCAGAAAAAATGGCACTCAGACTTTTTTTACAACCAGGGAATGGGACCAGTTGGACAATTCCAAGATTTTTAATTCATTTTCCAAACACATACTTACAGGGGATAAATGTGATATATAAAGATTTAAGAATTCTAATAGGTAAAATGTAATTTTGTTTTTATTATATCTATCAGGAGTGTCTCTGTGATTTGTTTCATCTAGTTCACAGCTGCAGGCTGTTAAAATTCCATTTATCCAATAAATAGTTTATTAAATGTGCCATGTAATTGAGTATTCTGCTCTGGCTTGTCAGGAACACAGTGATTGTTTTGTATTTTATTGCTCAGGCACCACAGTAACCAATGTTTTTATAAAGTTTTTCCATACCCAAGCTTGTTGTGGCATGTGTCTAGAGGTTAAAGAGTCAGTTAGTGGATGGGGACACACATGCTTTGACATTACACAACATTTGGTTAGACGTGAGATGCACTGTTAAATTCTGATTAATCAGAAAGTGTTCAATCAAATACCTTAGAAACTTGTTTCTTGTCAGTCTCACAGTAAACAGATTTTTAAAAACCTGTCTTAGAAATAGTATAATCCCTGCCATGGTGAAGATGTTTATGTAAGAAGTCTTCAGTGTCAGTGCTTTTGTAACATAAAAAGTTGTATTGTCTCTTAGCTGGTCCTGAGACTGAAGACCAACACGTCGGAAGAGCACTTCCTGGAGGCTTGTTCTCGGGAGGAGCGAGACGAGTGGGCCACAGAGATTGGTGCAGCTGTGAGGAGACTCAGCCCCGTCGATGCTAAAGCTCCTTCTCCAGTCAGACGTAAATCTTCCCAATCGCTGCAGCTCCGCAACGTTAACCTCAGGTGAGGCAGGTTCCATTCCAGTCGAGTCGCCATTTTTACATCATCATTACTGTGATATAATACACAGCTACACAATAGTTTCAGCTCACACATCAATGATTTATTATTATTATTATTATTATTATTATTATTATTATTATTATTATACAGTATAAAGGGATGACTTCTGGATTCTGATTGGTCCGACGGTCATTTTGCATGACATCAGCTCTGAGAATAGTGTAACTGCAAATCACATCCACTTGTTCAAATACATTATAATTTCTATAGTAACACCTCATTCATTTATGGAAGGAGTCTCCAGTGTTAGCTCCTTTGTAACAGTCAAAGGGAGGTCAAAGAGAAACTTTAAGTTTTCCAACATGTTCAGGACAGAGGAGTTTACACTTCTCAGTAACATGACAAGCTGTGTGTTGTTAATAGCAACATAACATATAATGTACCTATATATGGACAAATGGTCATTCATGACATGTCATTCTTTAATAAATAAGATATTATAATATGATCCTTGTTGTAGTATAAGAGGAATAAAACACTTGTGGATGTGCTGTTATAGGGAAAATTTCCTATAAGAGTACACCTCCATGTTTTAATTCTTTACTTTAGCCTATTTGTAGCACTTTCATAAACCTACTGATCAAGCTACACCAGTCACGTCAACCACTATTGATTTATTTCATGTTTACATTTCATTTTTGATCCTGAAGTGTGTGTGTGTGTGTGTGTGTGTGTGTGTGTGTGTGTGTGTGTGTTAGTCAGGTGGTGGACTCCATGTATGACATT
Source organism: Scorpiodoras heckelii (assembly GCA_028566435.1). Classification (NCBI taxonomy): domain Eukaryota; kingdom Metazoa; phylum Chordata; class Actinopteri; order Siluriformes; family Doradidae; genus Scorpiodoras; species Scorpiodoras heckelii. Next base: position 1,397,687 of record JAOVVH010000048.1, on the reverse strand, counting down.
CACAGCGGCATTAAAATGAGCAGCCATGTGGAGCAGGGCAGCACCTACATCAACTGCTTCTCAGGTCTGTTACCTTACAACATATAGTACACACACACAAGTAACATGGAGTCAAATGTGTGTTTTAACAGTTATTAATATTAATAGACATTAATAATGAAAAAATTAAAGGAAAATGTTTTTATTTTTAGTTGCCCACCAACCCCCCCAAATAACAGTTATGCTTGAGAATTTGAGTTGTGGCAATGGGGAGTTATTCGTAAACTAATAAAGATCCCTGTTAATATTACAGGCTGTAATAATAGGCTACATGTTGAAAAGATTCTGTTTTGTAGATATACCTGATTTTCTAAAATAAAAAAAAAAAAAGAAACCAATGGTGGGATACAAACTTTTGCACTCAACAGTGACGTATCGTGTGTGTGTGGGTGTGTAGGCTCGGCAGTGGTGGATTGGTTGGTGTTCGCTCAGATGGCTCTGACTCGTGTGGAGGCCGTGACTCTGGCATCAGCTCTTCTCGATGAAGGCTGTGTGAGAGCTGTTGGAGTTAGGAGTGTAGCCGCCTTGAGGAACGCTGCTCTTGGAGAACAGTTCCTCGATGATTCTACAGCTCTCTACAGCTTCGTACGTTTTTCTGCTCCGTTATGCATTACTGATAACGTTTATCATTAATAAACGTTACTGATTATTGGTTTAGCAGGAATGAGCATGTGTGAGGAGCCACTTTTTTTTTCCAACTATAAATGTATGGGTTTGTGTGTGTGTGTGTGTGGGGCATCAGGCTGAGAGCTTTAAGAAGCGGGGGAGTGTGAAGTCAGAGAAGTCTGTGTCTGCAGTGGAGCTGAGTGGAAGAGTGCAGAAGAGAGGATACCTGGTCAAACAGGTGACTAAAATAGAGACATTGACAAGTAGTCATTAAAATTAGGCCTGAGGTTCTAAATCAGACCTTCATCATCATCATCATCATCATCATCATCATCATCATCATCATCATTAGGTTACTACTCCATCATAAGGATGAATTAGATCCTGTGTAACACGGATGTGAATGTGTGTGTGTGTGTGTGTGTGTGTGTGTGTGTCTCAGGGACACAATGTTAAGAACTGGAAGGTGCGACTCTTTGTGCTGAGGTCAGAGCCAGGTTTCTTGCACTACTACGACCCAAGCAAGGTGAGAGCGGTGGTGCGAAATATGTTTCTGCATTTAGAATAAGACTATACATCAGTCTTGTCTGGTTTGATATTTATGATACTGCTGCACTGACTGATAACAATAAAATCAAAATACACTCACTGAGCAGTTTATTAGGAATACCTGTACACTTGTACATTCATCTATTTATCTAATCAGCCAAGCATGTGACAGCAGTACAATGCATAAAATCATACAGATACAGGTAATTCAGATAACCACTTTGTACAATTGTGGTGAACAGAAAAGCATCTCAGAAAACACAACATGAACCTTGAGGCAGATCGCCTACAACAGCAGAAGACCACATTGAGAATGCTGAGGCTGCAGTGGGCAAAGGTTCACCAAATCTGGACAGTTAAAGACAGACAGTTAAAAACGTAGCCTGGGGTGATGAATGTCAATTTCTGCCAAGGCACACAGATGGTAGTGTCAGAATTTAGCATCAAAAGCATGAATCCATGGACCCAACCTGCCTTGTGTGAACAGTCCAGGCTGGTGGAGGTGGTTTAATGGTGTGGGGAATGTTTCCTTGTCACATTTTGGGCGTGTTAATACAAATCATGGCTTGAAAGCCACAACCTATTTGAATATTGTTGCTGATCATGTGTATCCCATCATGGCCACAGTTTACTATCTTCTTAATGCTATATCTAACATGATAATGCACAATGTAACAACACAAAAGTTGTTTTGTACTGGTTTCATGAACATGACAATGAGTTCTTGTTCTTGAGTGGCCTTCCCTGTCAGCGCATCTGAATCCAGTAAAACACCTTTGGGATGTGGTAGAACAGGAGATTTCAGCATGAAAAGTGTACCTGAAAAATGCCACAACGAACTGAGGTTTTAAGAGCAAAGTGAGGCCTTAACCAATATTACTACAGAGCTCCTCATAAAGTGCTCAGTGAGTGTAAAGAGGGGAAAACAACCTTATTAAACTGTCAGTGTATTAATGTGTATGAGATCGTAAATTGTCGCTAATCAGTAGAAATATAAGTGCTAACTTTCATAAGGATTTTAGCAAAACAATGAAAATAAAATGCTCTATTATTAAATTCACATACACAGAGCATTAAGAGTATGAACATTTTTCTTTTCATAATGGATGATAGTCTGGTAATAGTTGACATTTAGCTTTTTTTTCTCCCTCACAGTTAGTATGAAAAACAGGACTAGTTTTCTATTAATGTGCTCATTCTGAAACATTATGGTTTCTATAGCAACAGCTCATTCACAGGGACTTGTACAGCAGATGCTCTAGATATACAGATTAAAAATGTTTCATTATAAATGAGGTGATATTTCTGTAAATGTAACATTTATGGAAGGAGCCTCCAGTGTCAGCGCTTTGTAACAGTAAGAGGTTAAGCTGTAACTTTACAAGTTTATACTTTTTGAGTTTAGCGTTGCATTTTTTTTGTCTTAGTAATTACAAGAGAGTAAAAAAAAAATAGACGAATGTTGTCTAGCTGCTAGGGCACAAGTGGGAACATTAAAAAAAAAATCAATAAAATACAGGGAAAAATGTTATTGTATAAGAGGAATAAGACAATTCAGAATAACTGAAGAAACAGGCAAAAATCCCCTCCAGCTTTCTTGTGTTGTTGTTGCTATTGGTTGTGTACTGACTTGTCCATTTCCTGTGATGACCTCATTCCTCAGGATGACATCACTCCAGCTGGCGGCTTCCCGTTACGTGGCTGTCTGGTTTCTTCACTGGATGACAATGGCGTACCCTCAGGTATGTGTGTGTGTGCTGAGTCAAAATAATTATGGTTAGATAACACAACGTAACACAAGTTTTGTTCCCAGCCTTTTAGTGTTATATTCCAATTGCTTATGTCTAAAACAAATGCAAAATTGCTTACATTCATCATAAACTTCGCTTCTGTGACCACGGCAACGAAAGTTATGCATTTTCACTATAGAAACAGTC
>JAOVVH010000048.1:1364254-1382845 GCA_028566435.1 Scorpiodoras heckelii | reverse complement strand
TCTTTGGACTGTTGGAGGAAACCGGAGTACCCGGAGGAAACCCACACAATCACGGGGAGAACATGCAAACTCCACACGGGACGGCCCAGACCGGGAATCGAACCCGGATCGCCTTGCTGTGAGGTGACAGTGCTGACCACTACACCACCGTGCTGCCATAAAACAAACATTTGCAGTTAAAATAATAAAGTATGATAATAAACAATCACACATTAATTATTATCTATGTATTTTTTAAAAAAAACAACTTTAAGTTTAATGTGTAAATGACGTAATAAAAACGTGATTTCCTATGTGTCATGAAAAAAATAGCAAAACGAAAAAAAACCAAATTTTTATTAAAACATTTCCTTCAAATTATAAAAATGCAGTGCAACTTTCATGGAAAAAAAAGAGAGAATACAGGCTCTAAGAACGGACGCAAATCTGGCAACTCATAAGTCACTTCCCAAGTCAGCTGTTAAGGTCACATGACACACTGTCATGGCGGTGGAGCTTACAGGGCTTCATAATTAGGTGCGTCGGTATATGCCCGCTTTTGGACAAAAAACAAACTGTAAGTGCCGTTTTTTTACAGTGTTATATGATAATGAATAAAACGCTAAGACGACAAACATCCTCCGTGGCCACTACGTCTCACCCGCAGCTTTAAAAATTCAGATTTTATTAGCAGTTTATAAGTAAAACTTTGGTTGTTGCATTGTAAACAGTTATATAAAGTCCTATGTCAATAGGAGACAATGTTAAAAAAGTCATATTTATATTTATTAGTCAGGCAGGTTTATTTTCTAGACGTTTCTATTACTTTGTGTGCTAAAAAGTCATGTGTAGTGAGAGTGATCACCTGTCATGATTTATCATAGAAACAATCCTTTATACCCAAAACCATTTAATCATAGAACCTGTTTAAAGTTGCTCTCTCTATGGATGTTCCTTTATTATGCTTCTTAATTGCTTACTTTGTCTATTCCATTAACAGCCACTCATCTTACCAGGATATTGATTCAAGTAAATCAGTATTTGAATAGCACTGTGTGATTTAAAGCTGTGATCTGTCATTTTTCACTTTGTTATAAATCGTATAACATTAAAGGTGGCTTAGAGACAGTCTTATTTACATGATTACTGTACATGGAGAAATGTTCACAATTCACTGTCTGATTCTGTTTTTTTTTCTTCATTTTTCTGGCCCAGAAATAAGCTCAGAACAGTGCTGCTCTCTGCTCTGCCTCCTTTAGGTCCAAAGCAGACTTGTCATTTCAACAGAAGCAGAAAGCAGATCTTGAAACATGTGTTGTGTCTGCTGTAGATGAGTAGCTGTTAACATCTGGATAAACCCTCTAAACACTGACGCACACCCGGGGAAGCGTGCCACTATGCACCCGTTCGGCCGCGAAGAGGAGAACTCCGTGCAGGACCTGTTTGTCTTCTTCACTCGGTGTTTACGGCATGGCGAGTGGGAACTGGCTGCCGCGTGCGTCCCACAGCTCAGTCAGGCTGCCGGAGACGTGCCACAGCGTCCTGATGACATCATCGCTGCACTTATCGCACGGCCGTATGAACTTGCGTGAGTCGAGTCTCCTCACTTTCGGACAGCTGTAATAACACTGTTCTCTGTTGCCTTTCAGTTCCAGCAAGCTCAGCCTCATGCGTTAGTATTCAGATGTTCTAAAATAGACAGGATATGCGGGTGGTTTGTGGGCGTGGCTTTGGACTTCATCTTCACCGTGTGTTTTTGCAGGTGGGAGACAGTGGGAAGTCCTCATAGACTCGCTTGGTTCTGGCTGCAGGTGCTGGAAAAACACTCAAAAGACAAGGTGAAATACACTTTAAAATGACAGCATCTCAGATGAGTTTCGGGACGTCGGATAATCCGTATCATGTCTGCCTCCTGTCCTGCAGGTGTCTGTCTCAGTCCGGAGAGAACTGGCTTTCCTGCTGATTTTAGAGGAGCTCGGAGAGGACGTCCCTCATTCAGTACTAAAGGTAAACCTCAAACTTCCTATAACACCCATCATAACTGTACCAAACATTTGTTCTTTACAAATAGGTGGTACAAATCCACCTGAATCCTACAGAACATGTTTTAGTTCGATAGATATTTTGTTAAAGAAGTAGTCAGATTTAAGCTTAGTACCATTAAGACCACCCAGCTTACTTTGCCTGTTAAGTTTTGAATTCCTTCAGTGACACACAGAAGCCACAACTCCTTCAGTCAAAATGACATACGCAGAGGCCACGTCTCCATCCATGTCTTCTTCGTTGAGCGTGACAAGCTTATAGGCCATGCCTCCTTTTTTGGGCATGAGAAAATCAGAGGCCATGCCTACGTCACTGAGACCTAAGAATAATTCCACAGTATCTTTTTACATGTTTTGTTTTATCCCTTCCTCAGGAGCTGCATCAGGCCTTTCTGGATTCTGAGTGTGTCGACCGGAAGGACTTGCCCTCAGTTCCTCCTCTAAGTGATGCTGCTCTCTCCTCCATCCACTCCCTTCTCTCTGAGCGCAGCCCACGTTTGACCCACGCCTTGCTCCGCTTCCTGAAACACACAAACGCATCCAGTGTCTTCGTGAAACATCTTTTGGGCCTCATGGAGGAGAAGAAGGGCAAGAGGAGTAAGGGGTGGGCACAGGAGGTGTGCGGTGCTCTGGCTCTTGCTCCGTGTGCAGTGGCAGAGCTGGATCAGCTGTGGGTGGGGCTATGGAGGGCAGGGCAGGGGCCTTTAAGTGAGGAGAGGGTGATGGGATGCCTGCTTCGACCCCAGAGTCACACTCTGCTGATGCGCTACTGTGCTACAGCTCTGCGGCTGAGCAGGGAGAAGTTGCTCCAAGAACACACACAGGGTGAGAGGGACATAGGCTAACACACACACACATTCACACACTCACACACACAGTGCTGGCTAGATTAGAAAGGGCACAATAGATATTTCCCACTTTCTGATTTTGCTTTGCTTTTGGGGAAGTGAGAGTCTATGATAATGTTACATTCTCTTCACACACAGACACGCACACACAGATGGCCGTGACACGTGACTGCCATCTTAGTGCTAACACTTCAGAACATGCACATGACCACACATTGCTTTGACATAATATCTAATACTAAAGCCGTCCGTCTGTCTGTCTGTCTGTCTGTCTGTATGTCTCAGTGGACTTACCTGAAGCAGAGAGGCTCATGCTTGGCCTATGTTGTCACAGTGACCGTCACGCAGCTTGGAAAGCTATCTACTTTGAGTGTCTGAGCAGTGGAAAGCACTTTCTGGAGCAGGTTCTGGTAAGGGTCCTTACACCTCATCCACTCTGCCTCAGCCACTCGTCCACTCTCCCTTGTCCTGTTATACACTCACCGCTTGTCGCGTTTCCCTCCTCCGCTCTCCCTGCTCAGCATTTTACTAAACACATACCAGACAGCAACTGCACAATATACAGTATTACAATTGATTCTCGGCTTAGCTAATATCTAAGATTCCTTAAATTGGGAATAAAACAGTTATAAATAAAAATGATGTGATAATTGCATTCGTGTTTTTTCAGAAATTTTACAGTTTCTGTTATTAAGTCACTCGACTGCCTTCTTTCTGGTTTTGTTGGTAGGTCACAGGGCTTGACCTCATAAAGAAGGAGGAGTTTCCTAAACTGGAGGCATTGCTTGGGGCGGAGTTTCAACCACTGTCCCGCCTTCTTCTTTTGCTGGGATGGAAACACACCCAGAGCCTTGACTCAGCCCAGGGACTCCTCAGGATTCTACACCAACAACAGGTCAGGAAAGAAACACCTTAAAATGATGAAACAAAATGATGGAAAGCCTGAATGCAGATGCTTGCGAAAAGTTGTACAACACAATTTCTTAAAATGCAGAAAAAAACTGAATTTTTTTGACCTGTTATTTAACAGACAAAAGAACAAAGAAAAGATTTTTCATGTTTACAATGACAAACTTAATTCTATTTGTTAAATTTAAACAAATTTAGAAATTACCTGTAACACGCTCAGAAATCTTTGGACAGAGGCATGTTTACCGCTGGGTCACATCATCTTTTTTTTAATTATACTTTTTAATTGTTTGGGAATTGAAGGTACTAAGATACTGTTGCAGTTTTGCAAGTGATATTGTTGCCCATTCTTGCTGTGTACAAGACTTGAGCTGCTCAACAGTCCGTTGTCTGATTCTCCTCCGCCATACATTTTCAATAGGAGACAGATCTGGACTGCAGGCAGGCCGGTCAAGCACACACCTACTCTTTGTCTACAAAGCCAAACTGTTATAACTTGTACAGAATGAGGCCTGGCATTGTCTTGCTGAAATAGACATGGAGTCTCGATGTCGTCTCGACGGCAGCATATGTTTCTCATGGTACCAGTATAAGCCTCCACATCAATGGTACCTTCACATATATGCAGATCACCCATGCCAGCACAGATGCTGGCTTTTGCACTTTTCGTTGGTAACAATCTGGATAGCACATAAAAATCTGATTCCGTTTTTTTCCAAAACCAAGCTGAAACGTGGACTCATCTGACCACAGAACACATTTCTGCTGTCTTTCGGTCCATCTCAGATGACTTCAGGCCTAGGGAACTTCCCGGTTTTTCTGCGTAAAGTTAATATATGGCTTCGTTTTTGCATAATACAGTTTCAGGTTGCATTTCTTGATGCAATGACAATGATTCTTCTAAGTACTCCCAAGCCCATGTGGCTATGTCCATCACAGTAGTATGGCAGTTTCTCCATCAATAATGCCTGAGGGCTCGATGGTCACACACATTCAACAGCGGATTCTCCCCTTGGCCTTCAAACCCCAAGATTTCCCCTGACTCCCTGAATCTTTTCATGATATTATGAACTGTAGATGGTGAAACACCTAAATCCTTTGCAATCTTGTGCTGAGAAACATTCTATTTGGATTGACTGTCAATTCTCTCACGAAGTTTGGTACAAAATGGTGAACCATGACCCATCCTTTCTTGCAAAGGCTGAGCCTTTTGGTGGATGCTCCTTTAGTACTCAGTCTTGATGACCTCCTCACCTGTTACCAGTTAAACTGTTAACGTAATTGTGGAACCTTCCAGTGTTACTTGTATAACCATTTCAGTATTATTTTGCCTCTTTCCCAATTTTTTTGAGTATTTAACAAATAGAATTAAGTTCGTCAGTATAAACACTGAAAATCTTTTCTTTGTCCTTTTGTCTGTTAAATAAAGCTTTGAGTGAATTAACAAATTACAGATTTCAGTTTTTATTGCATTTTTTAGAAAGTGTCCCAACTTTTGTGGAAATGGGGTTTGTATACAAATGCTGAGCAGGTCCAGGTCGGTGTATATGACTTTTGTAACTTTGTGCTGCACTTTGGAATTGTCAGAGGAATACAGTGAGGGCATGTAAAGCAGGAAGTAGATAACATGCTTTAACATGTTTAAAATTTTTTTTAAGGTGTTGTGGTGAAATACTGCAATCAATATTAATAGAAATTTCTGTACTTAGGGTTGTAGCCTGTGGAAATTTAAGGTGGACTCCCAAAATGTACATTTATATATTTGGCAGATGCTTTTAAGTCAAAGTGACTTGCAGTTGAGCTTAGCAGTTGAAGGTTCGCTCAGGTACCCAACAGTGGCAGCTCGGCGGTGCTGGGATTCAAACTTGCAACTTTCTGCGCAGTAGTCTAGAGCTTTAACTACTGAACCACCACTGCAGTTGTTCCACCTTAAATCTTTTACATTTTAAATTAAATCTGTCTGTCTGGGGAAAAAAAACCCACTGAGTATGTATCTAGTGTAGAGTTTTTTTAGTCAATTTACCCACCCATAATCGTGTGTGTGTGCGTGTGCGTAGGCCAATGACTCTGTCCTTAGCGAGTGTGCAAACGTCCTCTCCTCTCAGTTAAGGGTGTTGGAGTGGTGTGCCAAAAACAACCTGTGAGTATCACACACAAACACACAAACGTGCACCTTAAAACTTTTAGCTTTGAGACTGATCTGAAACTGCATTTAGAGTTTTCTTCTGCATTTTTTAAATGCAGTTTCTGATTCTATAAAATGTCTAACACTGTGTTTAAACAACGATTTACTTGTGTGAACAGTGCGATCTCCCATGAGGCCTTACTGTTTCAGCTGCACAATCTGGATCATCACTCTGCACTCTATGTGCTGCACTCACTCACTCCTCTGGCCAAGTTTGAAGAGCACAGAGTGCTGGAATTACTGCAGGCTGCAGGTAACCACACACACACACACACACACACACACACACATCATATATACATATATGCATGCATGCAGTTTGTCTGTTAACTCTTCTGTCCTGAAGATGTAGGAAAACTTTTGCTGTAACTTTTACACAGCACTGACACTGGAGACTCCTTCCACAGATGTTAAACAATTAAATGTCCTCACTGAATATCAAAACAGACTCCTTAATGCTACAGTACACAGGAGTCACCTGACTCTGCTTTATACCGTGTGCTGTTTTTAAGGAGACGCTTTGTCTGGAGACGCTCAGAGCAGCTGCACCCAGCGCAACATCACCATGTTCAGGGGCTTCTGTGCCATGAAATACGCCATCTATGCTGTGTGTGTGAGCACACGTGTCGTCTGCCCGGACTTCGGTTTTGTGCAGGTACCAGAGAAGGAACAGGTTGAAGGTGCGTACCATAAGCAATTAGTAAAGAATATGCAAATTTAATAGAAAGATGTCTTGGGTAGTGAAGATGGGAGAGATTGACACTGAAACACTACCAAACTTCATAGAATATGCTAAAATGAATCTGCAATCTAATTTTTTTACCAAGTTATCATTCATACATGAGCCTAAATATAATATACCCATTTTGTAGTATATTTATGGTACTCTAACAGTTACAGTAATGTAAGACACCCTAGCAGAAATTTACATTGCAATGGCAGCATTTATAGATGAGTTAATAACTTCTCCCTGTAGGCCACTCATCCCTGTTTCAGCATTACCTCTCGGAGTGTCAGCTCTACTTGGAAGCAGTTCCTACAATGTTTCGCCTTGAGCTCCTGGAGAACATCTTCTCACTACTTTTCTTGTCCTACTCTGACTTTGCTGAGCCGGATCGCTCTGACACGGAGAGGAAACGGGACAGCAGCAACGAAGAGAAGCTCAAGAATGAGAACAGTGAAAGGGAAGCGCAAGAAGAGACGGGCAAGAGTTCTGCGAGTGTTAAGTCTGGTCAGATGATGTCGGGCTGCCGCGGGTTCCTGCTGGACACTGGTGCGATGGAAGGAGTGCTGAGGCTCCTCAGAGAGGGACTAGAGGGAATGTGTGCCCTCGGGAGGGCACTGGACGCTGAGGCGGAGTTGGCTGAGAGTCTGGGCTGCACGGTTACGGTGGAGACGTTCAGCTCTCGATTACAGAGGCTCTCCAAACACACGGCCGAGGCTCAGTGGCGGCTGCAGATCGTCACCACCAATCAGGGGAGCGCAAGCAGTGAGTCGTGAATTTATTTGTATTTTTTATATCGCAGATTATACATGCATTTTTTATATTGTTATTGTTTTATACAGTATGATGGTTGTCCAGAAATCACATGATGCACAAATCCAAATATGAACATCAATCTGATGCATAAAATATCAATTTAAATCAGCTAAGAGTGAATATAATAATATGTAATGCTGTTTCAATGTAATAAAATGTAATTCCCTGAGACATACAAGCAAAAAGGCCACTGATACTGAGGTGTGTGTGTGTGTGTGTGTGTGTGTGTGTGTGTGTTTGTGTGTATGTCTGTAGGTAGTCCAGCTCTGCCCTTCCCCGCCATGAAATCGTCTCTCAGGCGTAGCAGCAGCAGCAGCTTTTCTGGTGTCAGGAAGAAAAAGCGATCCCATCGTCACCACCCAGAGCGGCACAGGACCTCCAAACGACGCCTGACTTCCGAACGACAGAATGGAGAGATCAGCACCAGCACTTCGGGTTAGCATCACAGACACATGGTTCATAAGCTTAACTCCTAAACAACACCTGTCATAATCCTTTCTCTTTAATCTAAACCAGTGTTTCAAGTTTGTTTATATGTGTTTAATTTTTTGCAGTTTAGTTTATGGTTTTTAATTGTGGGTTTACTCATTTCTTTTCTTCTGTCATTTCTTTTCTAGTTAACTAAAAATGAGTTAAGGTATCATTTAATGGACTGCAGGTAAAAGGTTATCACTGGAGTTCTTCCACTCCAACATTAAAACACCATGTCTTCATGGTGTTTGCTTTGTGCGCAGGGGCATTGTCATGCTGGAACAGGTTTGGGCCTCTTAGATCCACTGAAGTGTTATTTTCATGCTACAGCATACAGTTTGTGGAAGAACTACATACAGTGGATATAAAAAGTCTGCACACCCCTGTTAATATGTCAGGTTTTTGTGATGTAAAAAAAATGAGACAAACTGAAATACTTTAGGGGGAAAATAACAATAAACAACTTCAAATAATGTGGTTGTATGAATATGCACACCCTTAAACTAATACTTTGTTGAAACACCGTTTGATTTTATGGCAGCATTCAGTCTTTTTGGGTCGGAGTCTATCAACATGGCACATATTGGCTTAGCGATCTTTGTCCGCTCTTCCTTGCAAAAGTGCTCCATATCTGTCAGATTGCGAGCTCATCTCCTGTGCACGGCCAGAGCGTTGATCTTCTGATGAAGCCGTTTGGGTTGTTGTCATGCTGTCATGTCAGGCCTGAAAGTGTTGTGCCAAAATTGAATGATATTTAGAACGGTTCATAATTCTCTCCACCTTGAATTAATCCCCTGTTCCAGCTGAAGAAAAACAGATCCAAAGCATAATGCTGCCACCACCATGTGTCACTGTGGTTATGTTGTTGTTTTGGTAATGTTGTTTTTGCACCAAACGTATCCTTTGCAATTATGGCCAAAAAAGTACAACCTTGTTCTCATCAGACCATAACACATTTTTCCACATGCTTTTGGCAGACTTGATGTAGGTTTTTGCAAAATGTAGCCAGGCTTGGATGTTTTTAAGAAAAGGCTTTCGTATTGCCACCTACCCCACAGCCAGGGAATGTAGATAATAGGGGAGATTGTTGTTAAATGTAGTACACAACCAGTACTTGCCAGAAATTCCTGCAGCTCCTTTACTATTGCTGTAGGCCTCTTGGCAGCCTCCTGGACCAGTTTTCTTTTTGTGTTTTCATCAGTTTTGGAGGAAAGTCCAGTTCTTGGTAATGTCATTGTTGTGCCACATTTTACACACTTGTTGACCTTTTTCACTGTGTGCACTGTGTGGTATGTCTAATGCCTTGGAAATTTTTTGAACACTTCTCCTGATTTCAACAAATGAGGTGCCAGTGATGCTTTGTAAGCTCTGTGCAGCCCATGGCTTTTGCTGTAAGATGCAGCTAAGTAAATGTGAGGAAAATCATACTAGAACTGCTGAATTTTATATGGGGCTAATGAAAGGCATGAGAATGAGAAACAATGAGAATGTTTTTTATCTATTTATTTATTGAACAAATTTACAATTCAATATTATGAGCTTCAAATTATGATCCTTGTGAATGCACACAACGCTCCCAACGCCTCTGCCACTGTCGGTAGCAGTTCTTGAAATCATCAACTGTGAGTCTTGATTGCAGCTCTGTGGTTGTTCTTTACTGTGTTGAAGTGGTGGCCTTTCAAACGTGGTTTAATCTTGGCCTTCTGGTATGAATTCTTTATGGGCGGTCCCTTGAGAATCAAAAACAGTGACTTGATTTTCGATTTGCTCATCTCTTGTTAAACGATCCAACATTTGCTCCAAACTCGCTTGCATTGTTCCAGTGACGAGGCACTTCAGCAAGGTTTCACAATAGCAAATGTCTGCGATGGCTGCGAAGGCTAGAATGCGACTGAAACATTTCCTACCGTTTATCTGAGCTCCCACTCTAACTGTTCTTGAACCACCATCCCTATGCGTAAGCTTTAGGAAGCAGTGGGAATTTCATTCTCATTATTTTCCAGACAGGCCTTATGTTTGTTTGATCGTCAAGTGTCAAGAAATGTTTGTCCATATAGTGTACATTTAATTTGTTTTTATTATTTTCTGATATTTTCAGATTTGTTTTGTGTTATATTTTTGGCAATGAAAAATGCTGTATATCTGAGAGTATGTTTTCTGTGTTTTCCAGACGGCAGTGGTAGCACTGTGCCAGCGTGTGTGGAGTATGAAGTCTGTGGGTGTGGAGGACCTCACAGCTGGCTTGTTCCCTCCATGCTCACCCCGCCTGATTCTCTCCTGATCGCCTGCATACGCAAAGGAAACTACGTGGAGGCTCATCAGGTTCCCAACACACTGTTCTTAACAAGCAACACTATGAAGTATACTAGTATAAGAAGTAAACTTTTTTGTACAATACTTGATGGATAATGTGTGTATGCATGTGTGTGTGTTTGAAGGTGATGCTGATGTTTGGGCTGGAGAATGCACCATGCTGTGGGGAGCTTCTCTTTATGGAGCGGTACCATGAGGTTCTGTCTGAACTTGCTCAGGTTGAGCAGAAGATCGAGAGCCAGTCCCTTTCTTCGTTATCATCCTCCTTGGAGGCTCTGGGGTCAGCCGGGGTGACGGGAACTGGACGGAGTCGCCTGGGCAGCAGCAGCAGATCCACTCTGCAGAGCATCGGCAGCGCAGCTGCAGCAGGTATACATGCACTATGATGCTGCTATGGCTCATACTCAGAATCGGACATTTGACTCTTTGTGCCTCTAACACCCCCACCCCACCCCCACCCCTACCTTTCAGGCATGGCGTTCTACTCCATCTCTGACGTGGCTGATCGCCTATTGAGCTTTCCCTCTCGTCCCCTGGCCTGTCTGGAGGAGAATTACTGGCTCTCTAACCCTCTCTCTTACCCCTCGGACCCCCTACGCCCCCTGCTGGAGGAGCTCAATCCGGCTGGCATGGCTGCTTTTGACCTGGCCTGCTGCCAGTGCCAGCTGTGGAAGAGCTCACGGCAGCTTCTGGAGAAGGCTGAACGGAGACTGCACACCTCACTGGAGAGCCGAGGTGTGTGCATGTGTGTGCATTCACGCGTGTGTGTTCAGATGTGAGGTATATAAAGAAAGCCAAGTGACAGATATTTTTGGGTGACAAAGAAAGTAAAAATTGTTGGCTCTGAAAAAGTGGGAGTATACAGAATTCATGCCTCTTTTACCGAGAGGCACAGAGAAGACACCTCTTTTACTGAGAGGGACAGAAGCCACACCTCTTTTACCAAGAGGCACAGAGGCCATACTTCTTTTACAGAGAGGCACAGAGGCCACACCTCTTTTACCGAGTGGCACATAGACTACATCTCTTTTACTGGGTGGCACAGAGGACACACATCTTTTACCGAGTGCCACAGAGGCCACACCTCTTTTACTGAGAGGTACAGAGGCCACACCTCTTTTACCGAGAGGCGCCGAGGTCGCACCTCTTTACCGACAGGCACAGAGGCCGCACCTCTTTACCGACAGGCACAGAGGCCACACCTCTTTTAACGAGAGGCACAGAGGCCACACCTCTTTTAACGAGAGGCACAGAGGCCACACCTCTTTTAACGAGAGGCACAGAGACCACACCTCTTTTATTGAGAGGCACAGAGGCCACACCTATTTTACTGGGACTCAAGGGCACAGAGGCCACATCTCCTTTTTGTCTCCTTCAATGTAGAGTATTGTTTATTATTTCTGTTTTCACCCACAGGCATCATACTGGACCCAGACATTCGTCATCCTGAAGGTATTCGTGGTTTTCCTTCTGTACTGCAGCAGATCAGTAAAATACTTAACAGAACAAGTACCAGCAAAGGCCCACCAAAATCAGGTACATGAGCATTCATACTGTTACACCTTTTTTGTTGTTAAATAACATATATGTGCAGAACATTAGATTCAAGCTTGAAAGATATGTCTAGGAAATAAATGCTCATAAATGGGATGATAACAGAAAAAGGTTCACTACTGCAGTGGTACTGTGTATAAATTTCTCTCTCTGTCTCTGTAAAAAAGACTCTAACAGAGACGAGGTTGGAGTCATGCCTCCATTTGGCTGCAGTGCTCAGGAAGTCCTCCTCTGTACTCACTCTTCTCTCACGGAGGATTTCATCGCCACCTGGCTCACTCTCATCCAGCGCCTCGATGTCACTCTGCAGACTCTGACCTCCTCTATCGACATGGCTGGTAAGAGTCCTCGAATAATGTTTAGCAGTGTTTGAGTGAACATGACTATATAATGACTTTTTCATAAGAATATAATTAGATACAAATACTTTCCAAGACAGACAGAATAAGATCAGAAATTAATTGTTTAATCTCAGCTCAGGGAAGAATACAGCACTGAACTGCAGCATCACTAACAGGTCAAACACTAAACTAGACTAAACCAAAACTAAAATTCTAGCTAGGTTATTTAGGAGGAAATAATGTGTCTGGTAATGCCAAGCAAGATTGTATTCACTCTGTCTGCTGTAGGTGAGAGTCAGACAGCCAGCTCTCTCCTGGCGTCTCTGTTGGAGCAGGCAGGCCTGAAGCAGTCTGAGCTTGACTCGCACCCTGTCCGTTCTGCTATGAAACAGCTGCTGCGCTCATTGGACCAGCTGTGCTCTGTCGAGCTGGACAGTGCCACCTGTAGGCCAGATTACATGCGCAGCTTCCTGGATTATATCAACATGCTGGCGTCAGTGCTAGTGCGCAGCCTGGGCTCCGATGGTGAGTTTTATTTATTTATTTATTTTCTTTTGGGATTTCATCCTGATTTTTCTCCCTGGGCCAATTCCTACCCATCAGGCATCTCTCCCCTCTCATCTGATAGCTCCGTCCTCAGATACCAGGGCGAAAACTTTTCTGTCGCACCACACAGGAGCCTTAAGGGGGATATTAATGCAGGACTTTATTTCACATTTGATTTTTAGAAAGTGTTTGGTGAAAATCATATGATTTTTCATTAAATACAGAGTGAGGAAACTTCTTCATAAGATGATAACACATATACATATATACAGTTTATATATGTATATGTTGTGTAACATTATGTTTATGTCCTACATGTGCACTGTATGTGTTCAGATCAGAGTTCGGCAGTGAAATTGGGGAATCCTCTGCTCGTGCTGCTGCAGTCGCCTCATCAGCTCCTCTCTCACCTGCTTTTTGACAGACAGGTCACACCTGACAGGTACAACATATAGAGCTGGTTTATTTTATTTACTTTGCGACAGGCTGCAAAACAATAAAGGAATTATGTATTAAAGAATAATCATAAAAAAGTTAGAAAGGAAATTAATAACATTAATGAATATTAATGACAGGAAAACTGTAAACAAATGTGATACTTAACCAATAAACATACTAAAATGAAAAAAGCACAAAAAAACATTAATAAAATAAAATTACCCTGCATAAGTAAATACTTTTTTAAAATTCTTTCTTCTAATATCAGTTTCTTCTGTTTTCTTTTGGTTTTATATTCATTCGATTTGATATATTTGATATATTCCTTTTGATAAAGGAAATTTGATAATCTATTTTCTTCAAATTGGTGAAGATCAGTGTGAGTCTTACTTCCATTGAGTGTTTGCTTTAAAGCTTAATTAGTGTGCCTCCTGTCGCTTGTATAACATAACTTAAAGTAACATAACGTATATTTATAAGGGAGGGGTGTGTGTGTGTGTGTGTGTGTGTTTTAGGTTACTGTCTCTGCTGCATCAGGAGGGTCTGCATGTAAATGTCCAGCAGGTCATAGTGCAGCGCTGTTGTGATCCACTCCCTCTCTGGTTCCCTCCCTCCCCGAGGGGCGAAGGAGCCGATGGAGGAGCTTTCTGCCCATCCAGCATCGTTTCTTTCCTTCACCAGCACGCTCAGGAGCGAACTCTCACCTTTGACCTTTCTGAGACGCCCGTGGTTTCTGAACCCAGCTCGGAATCTGACGCATCGGTCGAAACCAGCGTCTCTCCAAATCTCTCCACCTCTCCTCCTTCTCCATCTTCATCTTTATCCTCATCTTCATCTTCACCATCATTGTCCTCTGCATCTTCTTTCCTCCTCACGCCTTCTGCTCTGTTGTTCCTGAAATCCTGCTCTCCACTCGTCGCTGTGCTGGCATTGCTTGGTGCGAGTCGGGTGGAGATCACCCGTGTGGCCTCCTCTGCATGGCCTGGACTGCCTTCGTATTTTCGAAGTGCTGCGCGTAAAGAAGCTCCGCTGGACTTGGAGCAGATCTCCAAAGAGGCTGACGCTTTGCTCACATGCTTCCCTATCCTCAAGGGTTTCCTAGTGGACATGGCTGCGCCAGTGCTGGGGTTGTCCTCGGAGGCCGAGGATGGTGTTGGAGCAGCTCTGAGCAGGAAGCTTGGCACAGTGTCCGTGCTCTTCTCCAGGTCTCAGGATGGAACAGGTCAGGCAATAGTGGCTGAAGCTTTCCAACAGGCTCTGAGCACCAGGGACCTGAACCGAGCTCTGAGTCTGCTGGATCTTTATGCACGAAGCTGTAGCCAGATGGAAGTGCTACGGGACAGACTGCTTGCCTGCATTGCCCTGGAGGGTACGAGCTTATATTTAATATTTGGAATTTAGACGGTTAATTATACAGAGATATGACTATAATTCTGTGTGTTAATGTGTTTGTTCAAATCTCTTTTGTGTGTGTGCAGGAGAGTGTGGTACAGAGCATCTGTTCCGAGTGAAGGACTGGGAGCTGCGAGCCCGTGTAACGCTGCAGGGTTTGGAGCGATGGCCTCTTCACAGCTGCCTGGAGCTGCTGCAGTTTGGCCTCAGTGACTCGAGCCCAGATCACATGCTCACATCACAGCTGCAGCAGAAAAAACACGAGCTTGATATGTACAACAGGGTGTGTGTGTGTGTGTGTGTGTGTGTGTGTGTGTGTGTGTGTGGCGTGTGTCTCATTCTATGCTCATGGGACCTACATGTGACTTATATTTACACTCGGTCAGTCACTGACTGTGTGTGTGTGTGTGTGTCTGTGTCTGTGTGTGTGTGTTTTGGGAGTGGGCTTTGTACAGAAAACTGAAGAGAGATTTGTGTGGGTTTTGAGTTTCTGCTAACCTCAGCCAGTTAGTGTTGCCTTAAAGGGAACATAGCAGCCTAGATGTGATGGTGGTGTCTCATTTGTTGTCCTATTCAACATGAGAGATCACTCCTAAGGTTTGTGTGTGTGTTGTGTAGATGCTGAGCCTACAGCCTCCACTGGAATGGAAGACGTGGCAGGAGTTGAAAGAAGAGTCGAGTAGAAACCCAGAGTCCATGTTCACCCTTTTGCTACAGACACGGGTCGGTTTGAAAGTACTTCATAAAATGGGTTAAAGAAATCCTGATCATCTGCAGACATTTCACCTCTGCGCTCAAGTGAGGCAGCCTGTGCTCAGTACACTGATTAATTTGGTGTGTGTTTGTGTGTATGTTACCAGGAGTTTGATTTGTGTGCTCACTGGGTAAAGCTGTATCCCGTATCAGAGCAATCTAAACTGCAGCTCCAGACAGAACACCTGCTCCATCTGTTGGAGGACGGCCGGACCGAGGACGCCTTCCAGGTAGGAGAGTATACATGAATGTTACGCCAATGTTCTGACTGAAACCTCTGAGGCAGAACATTAACTTATAGGATGAATTATTCCTAAAAAACTGTCACGCTTGTGCTCCATCTTTCCCTGGTTCTAGCTCCTCGAGAGCCTTTCTAATTCGCTGGAGGTCAGCGAGCGTGCACTAGATCAGAGGCCCGGATTGGCCGCCTGCCACTTCCTGTCTGACTACCTCACACTCCACTTTCAGAGCCGGATGACGCCAGCGCGTAGACGCCACATACATGACCTGCACCTGGGCTCTAAGGTGTGTGTGCATGTTTAGGTGTGTGCACATGATGTTTGGTAGTAATCCGGAGTGTATGCCTTTCTGTCTGGGAAGATATAAAGTTACAAGACTTGATCAGTAAGTTGATTCAAAATGATTCAATATGATGCAGTTTTCAGGATTCAAACAATTTCAGCTTAAACAAAAATACCGTGACTGACACGCACAGAGGCCACACCTCCTTTACGGTGACAAGCACAAAGGCCACACCTCCTAGCAAGAAAGACCTGTTAGTTTTAGCATGCTAGAGGTATTTATTGTTTGGAATGTATTATTGTATTTTTTTAACTTGGCTTCCCCAGGTGCTGCTGACTCTTCCGGAGGCTTCTCGGCAAGACTACTTCCAGCTGCTGGCAGATCCTTTGCGCATGCTGGAGCAGCTGTTGATGAACCTGAAGGTGGACTGGGTGTCAGTCGCCGTCTCGACCCTCCGCAACCTTTTACCAGCTCAGGAAGCAGGAATCACCAACCCGGACATCGACACCCTGCTGGCTGAGTACGCAAAGAAAGCCCTGGACTTCCCCTATGCCCCGCGAGAGAGGACACGCAGTGGTGAGGGCAAAAACCTTCCAGACATGATGTACAATATTCTGATAAACCTTAAGTATGTTTCACTTGCCCCAAACGATGTAGTTAATCAGCTACTGAGACTTTATGAATTTTTGGTTTGCATAGTTGTGAAAAATAAATAGGGTCGCAATTAATTTATTCATTTTTTAGTTTATTACCTGTTTCTGTTTTTAGACTCAGTGATCAGCTTGCAGGACGCGCTGCTACAGTGTCCCTCTCAGGAAAGTGTGCCGTCTTCTCCCAGCCGTACACCTCCTCCTTCAGCAGGTCTGCCGATTTTGCATCTGCGTTTGTTCGTTAGCTACTAAATAAAAAGTCAGCTTCAGTTACAAAGCCTGGTTATTGTCACTCATTTCATAAAGTGTCTATTGTGCCGATCAACTATTAACTATCATCACCAAGGGGAGTGGTTTGTTGTCAAGGGGATCTTTTGGCACAACATATGACAGATTAAACCCAGAATAAGATTTCATACTCAAACGTGTCATTACAAACTTAGCTTTGCTGTTGGTTCTCTGTGTAGGTGGCACTCCCATGCATACTCCATCTAACTCTACCAATGACCAAGACAGAGGTTCGGGTGGGAAGAAGCCCCGCCCTTCATCCATGTTTACCCCTCCAGAGAAAACGCCAGAGCGTAAAGACTGGATTCCTGACCACCAAGGGCACATCTGCATGGTCTGTCAGAGAGAGAGATTCACCATGGTGAGGCATAGAGTGAAGAGTATTTTTATTTCACCAAATAGTGTGTGCCACAAAATCTTGTCTCAGGAATAACATGTCAAAGTCACTTGTTATCCTGTTATATGGTTCATTTGACCTATTAATTGTAGCTATTTTCTGTCTGTCTCTGTCAGTTTAACCGGCGGCACCACTGTAGGCGATGTGGCCGCTTGGTGTGTCACGCCTGCTCCAGCAGGAAGATGGTGGTGGAGGGGTGTGAGGAGCCTGTGAGAGTGTGTGACCAGTGCTACAGCTTCTTCCATGCAGCGTAAGCACACGCACGCATCTAAATGTAGACAGAAGTTGTAAACACTGACTGTACACTACGTGAGATTCTGCACATCCTCTTGTGCACTTTCTCACACTGTCTTCATGGTTTTGCAGTTCGGATGAAGAGCTGGAGCAGGCAGAAGGTAACATGTTCAGTCCAAAATATTTCACCATACTGACCCTTTCTGCCATTTTCATCTTCATCGAGGAAAATGTCATTACATTCCTCATAAAAAAGAGAGAATTTTCTTAGTTCTTATTAACAAAATAAACACCGGCTTGTAAATGCTTCCCTGTAAAATGGTCATTGGTGAACAAAGCTAGATAAGTAGAGTGATGTGAAAACATATAACTTGCAATGTCTCCAGTAGCAGGCAGTCCAGTCTCGGCTGAGGGAATGCTAGACGGAGTCCTCAGTCTCCCTGAGGTTCCTCAGAGGCAGTACAGACTCAGTCCCGATGCAGCAGAGAACCAGCAGCTATACAGTGAATTCTATTACGAACAGGTCCATGTTTATGTCTGTCTGTCTGTCTGCCTGCCTGTCTGTCTGTTTGCCTGACTGTCTGCCTGACTGTCTGTCTACCTGACTGTCTGTCTGCCTGCCTGTCTGCTGAGTGGCTCCTTCCTTTTACTCTGCACCTGTAATTCATTCTTATACTCAGTGTTCTGCATAGCTACTGTCATAATGCATTGTCTGTCTGACAAAATTTCTCTCTCTCAGTCTATCTGTATACCCGCCTTACTCTTTGTCTGTCTCTCTTTCATTCTGTTTATCTGTCAGTCTGTCTGCCAATGCTAAGAAAGCGCTTTTTTTTTTTTTGGGTATGATCACAAAGTCACTCTGAAATGTGGATGTACTGTATGTGTCTCTCTCTGGCTCTGTCAGGCACCCAGCGCATCCCTGTGTGTGTCCATCCTCACCCTTCACAGTGATCATGCCGCCTGCGGCCACCAACTGATTGATCACTGTTGCTCGATCTCGCGCAAACTGACCAATCCTGAGGTAGACGCTCGTCTCCTGACCGACGTCATGCAGCAGCTCATGTTCAGCGCTAAGCTGATGTTTGTTAGAGCTGGACGCAGCCAGGACCTGGCTCTGTGTGACCGGGCCGCGCGGGGGGGGGGGGGGGGGGGGGGGGGGGGGGGGGGGGGGGGGGGGGGGGGGGGGGGG
>JAOVVH010000048.1:1332336-1347089 GCA_028566435.1 Scorpiodoras heckelii | reverse complement strand
GGTGTGGCTCCTGCTTGGTTGGAAGGAAAACCTGCACCCACACCGGCCCTTTGTGGATAAGATTGGGCACCACTGCGTTAATTTGACAGGCACTAATAATAATGTCAAGTTTTAATGCACCTTCATACATGACATGCAGTTCAAAATGCTAAGAATCAGACAGGAAAATAATATGAGCAGTAATAAAAAGAATATATAACTGTAAATACTTACGGATTTACATAAAATAGCCTGTGAAAGAAATACAATAATGAGAGTTAATAATAGCTGAGGAAACTTTATAAAATAGTTTATAAAATTTTTTTAGTTGATTATTATTATTATTATTATTATTATTGTTATTATTATTAGCCCTAAACTGGACCAGAAAAGTTCCATTGTACTGAATTTAGCCTTCAATTATTTACAATATAACTTTGTCCAGATGTAATAATTAAACTATTTTTTCTAACATAAACTTATACTTGAGCTGACACAGCTGTAATTTATCTCCATTCCTAACATTACCACTTCGCTCTTCATCTCTCGTCAGGCGTTCACATGGCACCTGATTCAGCCAATCAGCATTATGAATGGTCTGACACTGACCAGCAGGACTGTGGGATTCACTCATTGGCTCTCACTGTACATGCATATCACACACGGTGCATAGTGCACCTGATCATCATGCAACCACAAATGCTTCTGTCTGTCTGTATATACAAGATCTGTCCAGAAAGTAATGAGAATGAAATTCCTGTACTCCATAGGGCTTATGCATGGGGATGCATTTTAAGGACTGAAATGGGTTTTTTTTTGAGCAAGAATTCTCTCACAGTCAGTGAAGTGTGAATCACTATGTGGTCATGATGGAGGATCCATGAAGAGGCGATCTGACGGCACAGACACAAAACCCTCTTCCTCAAAAAGTCCGAAATGCCAACATAAAATGTTCCATTTACCATTTGGCCTTCTGGTATGAATTCTTTATGGATGATCCCTTGAGAATCAAAAAAGATGATGAACAGTGACTTGATTTTTGATTTGCTCATGCAAGCTTTCTTTGGAAGAGGTGATGTCATGTGTCATTCAGCACTTTGTCTTTTTGTATAAGGATCGTACTCGAACACCCTTGATTCATCTCCTGTGATCACTCTAATCAGGAAATTGGATTCTCTTTTCAAACGATCGGGTGACAAATAGGGTTGCTTGTCCATAACCTTTCTTCAACATTTCAGGAGTTTCTGATGCACTTTTACGGATCTTCACGCAGAAGTTGATCATGTACCGTTGCTCCAAACTTGCTTGCATTGTTCCTGTTCTTGCACGAGTCACTTCTTCAGGGTTTCACACAAACAAACGTCTGGGCACTAGGAGGCAACTGAAGCGGGTCCTACTGTTTATCTTAGATCCCACTCTAACTGACCTTGAACCACCATTGCCATGCGTAAGCCTTACAGACCGCAGGAATTTCATTCTCCTTACTTTTGGACAGACATATTGTGTAGGTCCACCTTATGCAGCCAAAACAGCTCTGACCCATAGGGGCATGGATTTCACAAGACTTGTGAAGGTGTGTTGTTGTATCTGGCACCAATCTGCTATATGACGTTAGCAACAACACATCTCACAGATGCTCAGTATGGGGAATTTGGAGGCCAACCAACACTTTGAAGACTTTGTCATGTTCCTCAAACCATTACTGAACAATTTTTGCAGTGTGGCAGGGTGCATTATCCTGCTGAAAGAAGCCACTGCCGCTAGGGTATACTGTTGCCATGAAGGTTTGGATTTAGTCTGCAGATATTTATTGTTACTTAATGTAGTGTGTAGGGTGGCACGGTGGCGCAGTGGGTAGCGCTGTCACCTCACAGCAAGAAGGCCCCTGGTTCAGTCCCTGGATGAGGTGGTCTGGGTCCTTTCTGTGTGGAGTCTGCATGTCCTCCCCGTGTTTGTATGGGTTTCCTCCCACAGTACAAAGACATGCATATTAGGTTAGTTGGTGTCTTTCAAGTGCCCCTAGTGTATGTGTGTGTGTGTGTGTGTGTGCATGCCCTACGATGGATTGGTGCCCTGTCTAGGGTTGATCCTGCTCTGCGCCCTATGCCGCCGGCTAGGCACCGGCTCTCCTGTGACCCTGGGGACAGGAATAAGCGGTTAAGAAGATGAATGAATGAATGAATGAATGTATTATTATTTTAATTATCATCATCATCAGTTATCATCAATATTATTATTATTATTGTCTTCTTAAGCTTGTTCACACTGGAGAGAATCTGAGCCGCAGCAGAAAGATCTTACGCAACATGTCTCGCAGGTGAGCTCAATCTCTCTCCCACACACACACACACACACTCGCACACAAAAGTGCCATGTGGCCTTGTATGTGTACACTTCATTCATGTGAGATTCTGGTCTTCTGACAGATTGATGACCAACAAGCTGTTGCTGGGGATCATCATCGTCATGGAGGTGGCCATACTGGGAGCTGTGGTCTACCTCAAGTTCTTCCGGAAGTGAGATGGAGAGCTCCGGTGCTCCCTGTCTTTCTTTTTTCTATCCCTGTTTCTCTCTGTGAAGACGCGTTGAGACGGCGCAGCTTGCCTTTTTACGCTCACGTGTTCAGGCACCTCCTGTGTCCCGTCACGTTGGTTTGTGGAGGCACTTGCTGAGAGGCACTTGGACAACTTTTTAAGACTTCATTTTCTTCTGTAAGGATGCAAATCTGTGAAAATCAGCATCTGTAAAGAACATACAAACCCCCCATTTGGGTATGACGATGAATGAAAAGTGGTGTAAATTGACTATTCGCAAATTATTATATAACACTGTAATAGAACTGACTTTTGTCGTTTTGAACTTGATATTTAATAGAAGCACTTTTTTGTTTTTGCCTTTCAAGGTTAGTATTGGATACAGTATTAAAGCTTTCTTTGAATGGTGTGGTTGTTGACGAACATAACTATCTGATTGTGTCTGTGTGTGGGCGTGTGCGTGTGTTTTGATTCAGAAAGCGTCAACACACTCAGGAGTGTACTGGAACGAATGGTGTGTACTTGCTCATCTATATCAGCCCTGTGACCTGCTGAACTCTCGGTTACATACTCACACACACACTCAAATCCTGAGCCTGACATAGAGTGGGCATGGCCAAACAAGCTTTCATATCAAGAGAACATTCCAGGTTCTTTATGAAACATGCTGTGTAAAGCTTTGATTGACAGGTGCTTGGCAACATGAACAGTCTCCCTTGGCAACATGGCACACTGTATAGTGTTTATCTTACAGGTGGCTTTTTATAAGTTACTGTCTGCTGCCACACCCCAGTTTACCATATATATATATATATATATTCTGCTTTGTGCATTATAAATGGCCGGATACCCACTGTTAGGCAAGCATGTGTATGACTGCTTCTGTAAATCTATACCTTAATTACTAATAATTACAAATGTGACATTTTAAGTACAGTAAATTGTAAGATGTATGCTTGGTATTTTTTCCTGGGCTAACCTCCAAGGCTAAGGTGCTGATTTGTATGGGCACCATGCCTAAAAAAATATTCCTGCATGTATAGGATGGCGTGTTATCACAATTTATAGAGCCGGGTCATCAGAGGTGCCAGCTTTTACACTGTAGAAATCATGATTATTTATGTCTGATACATAGATGGGTGGGTAGATACATAGATGGATAGGTGGGTAGATAGTTGGGTGGATAGATGGGTAGTTAGATAGATGTGTGGGTAGATAGATGGGTACATAGATCTTTAGCAGTCCAGAGGGAAATTGAAGAAATACAACTAGCTTTGCAAGAGCAAAGCCGACAATAAGATGGTGAACTCATCAATTTTCCTCTCCACGGATATCTTCAGTAAAAGGGTGAACTATTTCTGTGTGTATGAAGACGAACCAGACCTCCTTTGACCTGCTTTTTCAGCTAAATCAACCATTCAGATCAAACATTAATAAACTTTTCTTGTCAGAAAAGCGAATTCACCGAAGTGGAAAAGACGCAGGACGTCAAAGACACACCCCTTGCTTCTGATGGTGCCTACTTTTGCATTGTACCAAATGAACTTTGACCTGTGAATTCACGGAAAGCAATCTTGTGACATGACGGTAAAAAAAAAGGAAAGTTGGGCTGTAATGTGATTGGACAGTAAAAAAAAAAAAGAGATGCTTTTTGCAAGAAAATGCGAATGTGATTGCCATGCTTGTTCTCGTCGTAAATAACCTCATTTCAGGCATCAGCTCACTGCGCAGGGATTCTTGTAGTGAAGAGAAACAGACTACCATAGTCTCGATAAAGTCTAGTAATCTACGTACACATGAGAATGAAATCTACGCACCCAAATATGACAAGCTAGAAAATACAATTTAATTTATTTTATAGCGAAAGGGGAAAAAAAACCTCATAAAAACAAACATTCATTAAAAGTGGTTATGTCAACGTTTTAAAGAGAAACAGTAACATACTTCGGGTCACACGAAGTAAAGGCGGATAATTCATAAAGACACCTACCCTTTACATAGCAATATAGATTATTAAAAATTCAAACGCTTGCACAAAATGAGTGAACAGTCCATCTAAACAAAGTATCAGTAGTAGTCACACCACTTCAGTCCTAGTTGGCGTCAGTTATGTAACTATATGCTATATGTGTGCGTTTTATTTTGTGAGGGGCCCACTCTCCCTCTCTTCTTTCTTCTCATTCCAAGCAAGTATAGCAAGTATAGTTCGGTTACTCTGAAAGGAAAACTCTCAGTCTCTGTCTTGTGCTTTGTGGTTTTTTTTTTTGTTCATACAGGTCTGTGTTTAAACTTTGGAATGCCAAGCAGGTTTGCATTTTACTCCTGTGTCCGAGTCCAAGTCCGAGTGGCTCTACAGGCCGAGTTGTTTGGTGTCCTGCAGCTCACGAGTCTGACCCAGAGATGAAGCGATAACATCCACGGCAAGACTGGCGGTGGCCTCCACCGCCTCAGTGCTCGCACCTAGTGCCGGATTCACCTCCACCAGATCCATCGCAGACAGCATTCCTACATCAGGAAAAAAATGGATGCATTAAAACAGATATATATATTATACATATATACATTTTCTTTTTGATAATATTTAATGGAGACATTAGATATGATAAATATTTCTAAATTGTAGTCAAAATCTAATTACATTCAAATGTATAAATTCAGTGTTTTAAAATTATATATAATACATTGCGCATGCATGTGGATTATATGTAATACAATATACCTCAAGTACAAATTTTATCATAGATATTCATTTTTATGAATTCTGCATAAGTCAATATGAAATTATTTCAGATTTCCAACAAATTCTAACAAAAAAAGGAATATTACAGAAAAATGTTTGTCAGTAAAGAAAGCAACACATTACATAACAAACCACTTTTCAACCACTTAAAAAAATTCAAATGAAATTAAAATAAACAAATAAATAAATAAACAATGAAGCCTGCTGGGGTTTCATGCAAAAAAAAAAAAAAGAAGTAAGTGTGACAGTCAAAGTCTCCAGAAGAGCTGTGCAGAGCAGATTCTCCAGGATGCTCAGTAAAACTTAAAAGCTAATTTCCTTAAAAACTGCACACATTGTACCTGGGAACACTGTTTAAGTACAATGCACCAAATAATGACTTCATTTAGTTTATTACTGTTTACTGCACTTGATACAGTTTTTTTTAATGTAGAAACATCATTATTTTCAAAGACATCTTTGCTTTATAGCAAGTCTTTGCATGTGCCTAAGACTTTTGTAATACTGTACAGTAATTAGCCGGTAGGTTTTACTGGGTGTCTTGTTTCTTCTGGAGATTTTGACTGTCACAATTGCTTCTTTTTTTGCATGCAAATCCCAGCAGCCTTCATTATTGTATTAAGACTTCTGTACAGTACAGTATATTT
Source organism: Scorpiodoras heckelii (assembly GCA_028566435.1). Classification (NCBI taxonomy): domain Eukaryota; kingdom Metazoa; phylum Chordata; class Actinopteri; order Siluriformes; family Doradidae; genus Scorpiodoras; species Scorpiodoras heckelii. The sequence continues at coordinate 1,341,189 of JAOVVH010000048.1, read as the reverse complement.
TAATCAGCATCTACCATTCATATAAATGTATATAATTTATTTTTAATAGCTTCTTTATGTTTAAATGAAGTATACATTTCTGTACTGTATATATTATAGTATAATATGCTATTTACTTTGTTTATTTACATAGGAGTGTGTATTATTATTTTTTAGTCATTGTTTTTAATTTATTAAATGTGTTATTCAGAAATCTCTCAGTACTTTCTTTAAATATTGCTCATATACAGTATTTCATTTGTTTATGTTTAATATTCACTACAATTTTCACCCATTTCTTTCTTTTTTTTTTTTTTTCGAAACCTAATCTTTAAGATTGATTCAGCATTTACATCTTTATATTAGATGGTAAGTGTATATGCTGTGTTGTTACCTGTGTTATGGATCTCCTCTGTGATGTAAATTCCCTCTCTGTAGGTCAGTCCTCCATTCACCGGAGTTCCTGTAGCTGGAGCGAGAGTGGGATCGAACGCATCGATGTCGAAGCTCAGGTGGATGGGGCGCTGCTTCCTGTCAGAGGGAATTAGAGGTAATGCAGCTTCAATTAAAATGAAACCTGTCCCATTGATACAACTAACTGTAACGCAATACATCTATCCCATAGATACAATCAGTACCCAAATGAAAAGTCATTCATTTTATATTTGGATTGTCTACATAATAGACTGTGTAGCCAAGCATTGCTAGGTTCATAGCAAACTCTGTAAGGTTAGCAAAGTAGATAAACAATAGTCTACAACTTAGCCAGCGTCTTCAAACCATCACGTAACAATAAAGTAGAAACAAATGGATTTGGTATTTTAAAAAAAAAGTAAATAAAAAAGAAGTTATATGCCACATTCTTTGTCAAATTGTTCATGTTTAAATGCTAACAGCTAGCCAAGTTTGTTAGTGATAAACTATACAGAGTTTGAAAGTGTCTACTTAAGAAACTGTCATATTGAGTTTAAACGAAAATATCTAGATAACTAGCCACGAGACTGGTATATTAGCTGGCTAATTAGGGCACATAGTCATAGTGTCATCACAAAGCATGACATGACCTGATGGACAGACTGACTAACATAGTCCAGCAAATACTGTGAGTGTGTGTATGAGTATGTGCACCTTGCCAGCAGATGATCCAGCGTTACTTCCATAACCCTCTGCATCCCCATTCTGTCAATATCCCGCATGGTGAAGCACTGGATGCCCAAATTCTTCAGAATAACACTGAAAGAAAATGTTAGAATCAGAAACGAGTCATGATAGATTATAACTTTTTAATAAATCTTCAAATAAAACTGTTCTGGGTCAGATCTGCCTCAGGATCTGCTATTAAAAAGTTATTAAAAGTCATCCTGAGAGGCATACTTTCATTTCTAAACACGTCAATTAAAGCGTCTAACGAGTCTGTACAGGTAGGACAGGATTATGTGTGCTTGTAGGTGCATAGAAAATGAACAATAGTAATGATGCTGGCTAAACATGATAGTCGGGGTTGCAATGTCACATTGCAGCTGAACAATCAGACTAAAGTGCAAACTGCCTCCATCCAAATATATGAGCTTACAAATGGCCATGATTGGTTAGTGTTGCTTTGACTGACAACGGAGAGAGTTACGAGATCCCTCCTACCCGGAGAGCACCCTCTCTTGGACCACTGGCAAGGGATAGCTGTGGCATTTTGTCTGAATTTGAGAACATTTCTCACTACGAGCCTTGAATAAAACAGAGTGATGTGCCTGTTTTGTGATCTTGACCTTGTACACTTTAGTCTTGGTTTTGTCTGAAATGGTGGTGTTGTCTGATTTCTGTAAGTGAGAGGGAGACGCGGTTTGTTTCTGCTGAAAATTCATAATCAGCTCGGTCTGATATTTTGAATATACTATAGATCTGTTTTTATCAGCCATCTTTGTTGCTGAATTGAGACCCAGATTTAAATGATTAATGGAAGCCTACTTCTGTATCCTATGAGTGTCAGAAATGTGAAAAGCTTCTCTGGTTGGTAGTAAATTTACCAGAGTACATGCTACTTACTGCTCGCCCGGGTCCACATCTCTCAAGCCGATGTAAACCAGATCTCTAGCTGTGAGAAATGGTTTCAACCAGGAGAAACCAGGAACTGCTGGCATCTGTGTGAAAACATGAAAGACGAGACAGACTCTTTTAGTCAAGGGCAGGACAAATCTTAGAGTTCTTGTTTTCTGGGAGATGCTCAGATTGAGATCTTGCAATTGGAAGTGTATGGTGCTTTATGGCCCAAACCTTTGATGAACCTTTGATTAACCTGCACAGCACTACAGGCTGTGTTTAAGCTGCAGGAAATATGCAAATTTCAACAAAGTTTTGGGATCAAAGCCAGGGAGGTAAGCTTTGAGGTTGTACCTTGTCCTGCAGCTCTTTGAGCATGAACGCAACTGGCTGGCCATGGAGATTTCCGGATGGTGAAGTCATAGGGGTGTTGATGTCTGCGTGGGCGTCAACCCAAATCAGACAAAGATCCGGACGCTGCTGGGCATGGCCTGCAACCGAGCCGATGGCCAAGCTGCAAAGTGTAGACAGGTACAATAGTGCTATTGTCATACTTAAAAAGTCATGAATGGGGATTAACGCACACAAATGCATGCAAAATAATGAAAGACTAGAAAGGCAAATAAGGATTCTGTGCACACTGCAGCAAATCCTTTTGATGTAGCTTCACTACTGGTACTGTCACGCAAATCGACCTCCAGGCAGAGGGTTATGTTTATATTACAGCTGCCTCAATTCATTTCTGTGTCAGAATATCTTACCATCATTTATCTGAGCAGGGAAAAGTTAGTTATTTAATCTTATTTAACTTATTAGAGTAGCTTTTTTGCATTTGGACTTGACCTTGCAATCTTCTGGTCACTAGCAAAGAAATTTTGAGCTACAATGTCTGTAACTCCACTTCATAGCTGGCAGTTTAATCCCATTCTTTAGATGTAGAAAATGCTACAAATGTGCATAATTGGTGAGAAGATTATTTGGGAACTGTAATTTGGTTTGCACTGTCACAAGCCGATGCTTGTTATTACCAAAACCGAATATACAGTTAAAAGTCAGAGAGTAGTTATCCAAACATCTGATGCTCCTTCATCCCCTCCTTCACACGGTTTCTCCCATTTCACATTTTTCCTCCTCCTCCTCCTCCTCTTCTTCTAAATTGTCTGACTATGAGCTGTCTGTATTCTGTATTATTCATCCTGGTGAAATTGTGGAACTTCCTCTGACATGCACCAACATGGACTCAAGACATCTGTGTTTTTTCAAGTGTATGAGAATGCACATTGGAACCTTATGTGACTGGTGTATTAATATTTGGACCAATATAAGGATATACAAGATACACGCCCTTAATATGCAGCTTTCAACTATAGATTCCCAACCTGTATGGAGCTGCTTCAAGGTGTTTACTACCCAATCTCAACCTCTGACGTACCTAAAGTCAATATCTGACAGGAAATCACGTCATGTTTAATGAATAACTGGACCAACCATAACTTCTGCTAAGACTGATGAAGTCATTCTGATATTTCCCCGAATAGTGACAGCACTGGTTGATTCTGCAAGACCAAAATCACAATCGAACACGTTCATGCGTTCACCATGATTACAACAGTTCCTGTCCTGTAGTTAAAAAATTTCTGACAGCTGCCACTTTTGACTCTGTGGTGTCCTGTGTGCAGGTGATACTGATTGCAATTAAAGTGTGATTTTTAGCTGTACAGTGTCCTTTCCGTTGTAGTTTTCACACAGTTTCTCCCAACAAACACTTTTCCTTCTCCTCCTCTTCTTCTAACTTGTCTGACTATGAGCTGACTGTGGTTTGTAATATTCATCCTGGTGAAATTATGGCTCTTCCTCTGACATGCACCAACATGGACTCAAGACAGCTGTGTTTTTTGAAGCGTATGATAATTTGGACCAATATAAGGATACATAAGATACACACGCCCTTAATATGCAGCTTTCAAGCCTTCCCATAGGCCTGCTAAGCTGAACATAAAAAGATTCTTCCTTTATTGCTTCATGCTGTAACAAGTTGCACTGTTGCAAGGCATTCAGTGACACAAAGCTTACTGAATGTTCTGGGTAAATCACAAGTTCCCAACCCTCGTCATGGAGAACTTGCACAACCTGCACATGTTTGTGTTTTCCTTGCGCGTCAACTTTAACTCCACTGTTAAAGGGGTGTTAGAGAAGTGGAAATACTCAAGCATGTAGGTGCTTGGTAAGGAATCTGTGATGTAATCTAATCTAGATTTAAATTAGATTTGTTATTGCTGTTATTTTTTACGATGTCAAGTTAAGGCCAGTACCTGTGATCTCCTCCTAACACCACGGCTGTATGCCCCGCCCCCACCGCTCTGCTCATGGCGTCTGACAAAATCTGATTGGCTCGTCCCACCGTACGTGGGAAGGGAACGTTCATGAACCGGTCATCCTCCTCCAGGTGCTCGAAACTCAGGTCTCCGAAATCATGCACAGCGTTTTCTGGAGAAAAAAAATTCAAAAGTACTTGATTAAGAAACAGAAGAGGGAGAGCAATAAATACATGAAACCGTGGAACATTCAGTGCTGTGATCAGCATAATGCAGAGTCTGTAGTAAGTGTCTATTTTCAGCAGCAGCTTATCACTCACGTTGAGTCCATGTGCTAATTTAAAAATAAACACCTTCCCCTGTACACGACTTCTGACCAAGCACGTGGACCTCTCCTGCCCCTCCTCACTGGCATCCAGAGAACTGTTATTCAAGCTTGTTGTTTGGGGGGACTGCCTGGCATTGCATTTTCCACCCACCCCGTTTTCCCATAATGCAACAATCAGGTTCCACTGGCAATTACCTGGAAGCAAGCTACTTATAAATAAAACAGGAATGAGGTAAACACCGAAGTGATGGCTTGGGGATTGGGGGTTTGTTTGTGTGTTGGTGTGTGGTGTTGGGGTGAGGGGTGTGAATGGGGCGTGTTAGGGCTGGGTTTAATTAAACGAGTCATCGAGTCACATTCGAGCAGGGTTACATGAGTTCGGGTGCCGATTTCACGTTACTCAACTGAGCCTCGCTGACACACCTCCCTTCATACCACTATAGTCCATTTTCATATGGACAGGAATAGACTCGAATGCCAGAACCCTGGTTAAGGCATCAAAATGAGCAATAAGTATACTCAGGTCTTACTTTTTGAAAATTCAGATGGATTGGACATGTATGGAGCTACTTCAAGGTGTTTACAACCCGACCTCCACCTCTGACTTACCTAAAGTCAACATCTGACAGGAACTCACCATCATGTTTAATGACTAACTCTAATGACTGCTAAGACCGATGAGGCCATTCTGAAATTTCCCCCAATAGCGACAGCATTGGTTGATTCTGCAAGACCAAACTCGCATTTGAACACGTTTACATGTTCACCATGATTACAACAGTTCCTCTCTTGTAGTTCAAAGGTTTCTAACAGCATCCAGTTTTGACTGCTTGATGTACAGTGTCCTTTCCTTTGTAGTTTTCAACACCTCTGAGAACAATAAAAACGCCCTATTTCAAATGTTACCTTTAATTTTATTTGTCTATAAGAATGCCTGTCATTATGTGAACACCGCAAAAAGTGTATGTAAGTGAGTGAAGATATTCCGATGGTATAATATTTCTATTTTATAAAAGAAGTTATCTAATATTTTAAGTTATCTAATATTTTATGGAATATTACCTAATATAACTATTTTATGAAATTATTATACAGTTTAACAAACATAAGACCATTAAGCCTATTTCTAGACATATTTACTAAATCAGGTCTAAAATAAAACATTTTAAAACATATAACCATGAAATGAAATGAGTAATAATATCTAGGAATAGACTTAATTAAGAGATACCGCATCTGAATTTGCTTACCTTCAAAAATATTCTGAAGTAGTTTTGTGTTATGAGGCATATAATATTACACATCTGGATTCTTGCAGGTCTTGTACATGCCGTACAGTATGTGTTGTAAACAGATCCAATACACACAAGTACACACAACTAATATACATGATGCCTTTTCAGGTTTATTCATGAACATGCTAAGCCTTAATGTGACAGTCTTTTCTTTATTTTTTTTTTGTTTTGCTTCATGCTGTACAAAGTCTTGATGTGGTGTAATAATAAAAACTTCATTTAAGTCACTCTGTTCCCTTTAAACAAGGTCCAAAGCAGATCCTGCCACCATGGAAAAAAAGCAGCTCAGACTTAAGATAGCCTGTGCTATTGGATTACAGACACGACGCAATGTTTATCCATTTCCCAGCTCAGCAGATGACTGCAGAGACACACACTATGGTGACTTGCACATTCCACTGGTGAACTTGGGAACAGTCAAACTACCACTGAGCCAGAAATGAAGGAGTGTTTTACCACAAACATGGAAACTCTTTGTAATTGAAACCATAATTTAAGATCTGCTGTAAACTGGATGTCAAATGTGGAGTTTGGAGGATCTCAATTTAGCAAGAATGGTAATTCCATATCTAAAATTAAGGCTAATTCTAGGGCTGAAATGCAAATGGTTCACTAATTGAAATGACTTACAGTATGCAGGATACTATATAGTGCAAAGACATTACTTAAAATTGCCCCAAGCCATATACCCTCCTTAGTTTAAACAACATGTATTTATGTCAATGGGTTTTGCACATGCCCTCGCACGCAACACTGCTTAAGGCAGCTTCTTGGCTCCGATTACACCAAATATACAGAGTGAGTTATCTAGGAACATCCTAACAATGTTAAGTTGTTTTCATGATTTGTCCTTCAGAATCTCTGACCACTAATACTCATGTTGCAGAAGTCACTGGTGTATGACAGGAATGAGGTAAACAAGGTAAGAAGGAATAGGGTGTGGGTATGTATGAGTTGGTGAGTGTTTGGGGAAGGAGGGGTCAGGGTTCGGCTTATGGTTTTGTGTTACTTGTCCGAACTAATGATGTCCCTGATTTTCCAATTGCATCCAGATAGGTATACACTAGGAAATCACTGCCATGTTTTTAAGTTGCAAATACATGTAAATGTCACATGGAGTCTGACTCAGTGTATGTAAATATAGTGTTCAAGGTTGGTTAAGGTTCTCACTGCAGTCACACATTGAAGTATTCTCAACAGGGTACAAATGTGTATTACTCTTTCAAAAGTACATCCCGTTGACGTCTAGTCAGAGGATCTAGAGCAATAGTTCTCAAAAGTGGGGGAGTTTGTAATGTACCGTATTACCAACGGGGCTTGGAAATTTCTTTAAATAATATGACAATATTATTCATTTTCTTGCTTATAACAGCTTTTGATCGATGCGCTTTATAAGTCGGTGTGTATGTGAGTATTTAATTGTGTCCATCGCTTATTTGAGTATACGATTATAATGATCTTAATTGTCTCGTATTGTGAGTCACTCAGGAAAAGTGCTATATAAATAAATTTTACTTACTTAGCATAGCTACTTACTTACAGTAAAGCCGACAACTAGCTAACAATCCACTGCTCTTGTTACAGGGGGCATATCATCACAGCTAAACCTAATACTTGTAGTATGTATCTTGTACCTAAAAATGTGCATGAAATATATCTTTAAATCTTTACTCAGAAGGTCATTCTGGACCAATTATGTGTCTTAAGCAACTGTTAAACATACATAGTCTATATAAGTCTATATAGTCTATATAATGGACCACGCAGCCCCCCCACCCCCGGTAGGCCACTGATGACGTCACAACTGGCTGCTTTCGGCGCTTTTCAAGCCTTAAGGAAGTGCGGATCTGGTTTGTTCTGTTCTGCTTTTGTAATGTAGTAGGCTACTTGCTTGATGATCACCATCGGATCTGTGAGATGCGCATTACATTTACATCGTCTGCATCTTAAATGAGTGAAACGTACCTTGCCATTAGACATATTTACGAGAATACATATGACGCATCGACCGTAACACACCTTTTCCTGACCTATCCATCCCAAAAGCAGAGCCGACAGGGTGAAACCACTCGATCTGGCAACCGCGCTATGACGCACACAGACGCACCGTTTCCTGAGATGAGACACGTCTGAAAAGTGAACTAGTCAACTATGTTTCTTTGTTAATTATTATTCTTTTTAGTGTTAGCTACTTGAAGGTGCGGAATGATTGGCGCACCGACAAAATGCCGCATCCCGAGTGTAGGCTACGTGATGCACGACGCGCACACGTGCGCTCCAACGCAAGTTTTACACGCAATGCGAACTTTTTTGTTTCTAAAACACCCTTAAAATTTTTTAGAAATAGGTCGTTACAAATTCTCCCGGACTCACCCAAGCTGGCCAATCTCTCCACCAATCCGGCGTCTCTGATAGCTTTGGGTCCGAGTTCTACACCTCTCCTTTTCTGAAGGACACACATTCAAGACATTTATTAACCTACACCTGTAAATGCATCACGCACTACCTTCGTGTTCCTCCTCTTTATTTAGGATGTCCTTCCTTACCTGTCCTTTGGAGAACGGAGCTCCGACAATAGCCACGGAGAGATGAGCGCGTCTCTGCGGGCAGCACGACCTCAGCGCCGACCGGAACAGACGCGACAGCGGCCCGCTCACTGCCATAATAAATGATGAACAGGATTCACCAGGACAACTCGGAGGTCTAATCTAGCTATAATCTTTAATCCCGTCTTGTCTCACGAAGTTGCTGGTGAAGCAGAAACTAGGTAACCTAACGCCTCCTTTTCTCTTTTAGATGGATCTAGGCTTCATTCATATTCATGAGGAGCCGCGTTTTGTTGTGCAAATTCACCGATCTACACACACACACACACACACACACACACACACACACACACACA
>JAOVVH010000048.1:1285368-1295853 GCA_028566435.1 Scorpiodoras heckelii | reverse complement strand
GAAACCTCCCACACTAAAATGACAGGTGTTTCAGTTTCATTGTCCAACCCCTGTATATATATATATATATATATATAGTGGGTCATCTAATTATTATATAAGCTGCTCTGCTGTTTTCCCTGTAAATAGTACTGTGGGTTATTTGCTCTCTTAAACTGAGGCTCATGGGTAAAGGAACGCTGTCGTCGTGTTTGATGACGTCAGAGGAAAATAGCTCGGAGGGAACTGCTGGAATACCGAGGAAGCGTGCAGCGTTCAAGCGCGCCGCTGAGTTTCCATCTTGCGTACTGGAATTTTTCTCACTTTTTTTTTTTTTTTAACCACATGACGTGCAATCAAAATGTTTGAGGGTCACAAATAATCGCAAACGGACGCTGGCTTATGAAATTCTGTAAACGACTCCTGGGAAGTGGGTGTTCATTAGCAGTTAACCTGAAATAACCAAACCAAAGGGATTAATTACAGGTCTAATCCAGAGATATTAGATACATTGAAAAAAAAAAAATCTTTTCAGTAAGATTTTATATAGCATGTCAGACTTCTTTTGCATATAAGACTCTCAGAACAAAAAAACGTGAACGCATATTGTCCTGATGGCAGGATGCACTGCAGTAGGCTGGTGTACAAAACACGCAGGTGACCCTAAAATCTCAAAAGTGCATTATGGGTATTTGGTGAAGCTGAAGCACTTTAATCATAAAGGTTTCAGTGTAAAAGCAGGAATTGAAGCAGCAGTCGAGAAGGATGAGAACATTATCATAGTGAAGCGACGACAATCCAACAAGTCAGTGAAGAAGAGGAAGAAGAAGAAGAAGAGGAGGAGGAAGATGAAGACGATGACATGGAATGTTTGGGATCCGCAGAGATCCAGAAATAAATCTTGATCTTTGGGGGGGATGACGTTCCTTAATATCAGATGTGTCATTTATGAAGCCATCAGCAGCAGACCCCAGACCCCACAGCGCTGACTGTGATTGGTGAGAAGGTGTTGATTCATTTTCTACACCAGCAGCCCTGACAGCAGTGCAGCAGCAGGTTTATAATAATGTGCTCATATTAATACAAAAGAGGGGTTCTGCATGGGGCCAAGGGTTTCATCAGAAGGACATAGCTCAAAAGAGAAATAAAGAAATAAAGAAATAAAGAGTGGACACAGTCAGAAAAGAAGGATACCTTTGTATTCAGTGTGGTACTCTCTTTCCTTTTATACCTTTAATTATGAGGATATCCTTCACCTGGAAGTGTGTCTATAGCTTTTAGAGTAAAGCTTTAAAGATACACTACAAGATTTAAAAAAAATGCGTTAAAAGTACAAAAGGTACCGGTAGAGTTTAGTACCCTTTTCTCTGAGTGTGCAGGGTGCAGTTTTGGCTATAAGACGATCCAGAGAACAAAATGAACTGTGCAGTATGTAGGGAAGAGGGAATTTAGGATACAACACAGAAGCAAAAGTACCAAACTGAACTTTTTGTTCTTGCTAGAGTACTGTAGTACCAAGAATGGTGCCTGTTTTAGACCTTTAGTCTCTATATCTTTGAATTAGGAAAACGTAACCTAGTGTTTATTCAGGTCATGCTAATTATTTTTTAAGGTCAAGTTTTTATGCAAAAGACGGACTAAATGTAGAAGACATTTCACCTTTTCTTTGAACGCACGAAAAAAAGTACAGCTTGAGATTTTTTCATTGTTATTTCTGAGCCCGAGCCTGTAGCTCGTATTTACGGTAATTCCGGTGAGAGCCCTTGAACGCGGCATGGCTGTGGCAGCGAAGAAGCGAGCGGACAAAAGGCGTGCTGGGAAATTCACAGAGCAAGCGCGATGAATTAATCAGCGAGATTATGTGTCGTTTTGAAGACACCTCCGTTTGGTTTTAGAGACAAAAGCAGCTGGCGATCCGGTGAAGGAGTGTTTGATGGAGAGACTCGGAAAGAGGCGACGCGTCGGCGGCGGCGGCGGCAGCGGCGGCAGCGGAAAAGTGCGAGGCGCGAAGAGAAAGACATCCGAAGAGGAATAAACGCGTGAAAAGAAAAGAGAGAAGAGAAGAAAAGAGAAGAGAAGAGAAGAGAAGGAAAGAAGAAGGGAAGAGGGGAGGGATAGTAAACGCCCTTCGCAACACCCCTCTCAAAAAATAAAACCCAACAAAAAACTGAAAATTAAAAAGCCCAACAATTTCTTCTTTAGCAAAGGGAACTTCAGCATGGCGCGGCGGACTGACTTGGGGTCCTGCCCGACTTTTCAAACTTAATTGGAGGAGCATTTCCGGTTGGATTAATCCACATTTTTTTCCCTGGTGGTTGGGTGGGAGATCCTACAAAACCATACAGGTCAAAGAGGAGCTAAATTTTTTGGTGTTTTTGTTTTGTTTTGTTTTGTTTTGTTTTGTTTTAATGCAAAGTCCTTGCGCAAGGATCTAACCTTCCTAACCGAGCACTGTCTGATCTGAGGATATGATCTGATGATGTCTTCGGGAGCCGAAAGCAGGATGGAGAATCGGCTGAAGAAACTGGAGGCCATGATCAGAGACCCGCGCTCTGCCATCAACCTGGAAAGTTTGGTGGTGAGTTGTCATGAATGTTTCATACACACGCCAAGGAGCCGTTTTTTTGTTTTTTTCTTGCCCGGTTTCGGTGTTTCCGGTTCTCGGGGAGGGGGGACAGAAAACGCAAATGCAATACGACTAATGCAATACGAAGACATTGCAACTGAAGATCAGAAATATGTCCAGTCTGCATTGTGTGTGTGTGTGTGTGTGTTTGTCGTGTTGTTCATGCATATGTGCATGCGTGTTTGTTTGATCATCATGGCTTAGATGGTAGTTCAGTGCGAGCTTGCGCTCCGGGGTTTTTGACATTTTCGCACCAAATATAGTCACACTGTTGGCCAAACTTTCTCAGTGAGCCTCCTGTTTCCTGCAGGCTGTCGAGCTGCTGCTGTTGTTGTTGTTGTTGTTGTTGTGGTGATGGTGCGCTGTTTGTTTCTCCGCGTGCAGGTAAACTTTTCGGGAGCACGTTGCACGCGCGCAGGTGATCACATTTACATAAAGCGCGCATTCGCCCGATGTATTACATGCGACTGTTTATTCTGTTTATGATGCACGGCTTTCTCAGACATGTCACGGCTCGTACCGATGTCTGGACCTGCCAGGATGTCGCGATGACTCCCAGCAGTTTCCCAGCAGCACGAGGAAGAAGATCTTTTCTGATCTTTTCTGATCTTTTCCAGCTTTCATTCCCATGTCTGTACCGGTGATGTGTGTGTTTCTGTTAGGACTCATGAGAAATGCAACAGCCTGTAACCCATCCTGTGCTGTCATGCTCTCATGCAGCCTGAAGTGCATTCTGGATTGGACCAGGGGGGGAAAAAAAACGAGTCATATCTATCTATCTGATTCGATGTTGATTCAGAAGTTTCAGGGAAGTGTCTGGCTAAGAAAGTACGGGTTTAACCCTCCTCCTAATCCTTGTTGCGCAACAGTTTTTAATGACTTCATTCATTCATTCATTCATTCATTCATTCATTCATTCATTCATTGCACAAATGACAGACAGGTGTTCAGAGGAGTCCAGATGAAATAAATGGCTTCATCAGTCTGTCCAGGGAAACGACCATTCACCAAAAAAATAAATAAAAAATCCTGCAGGGTAGCTACAAAATTGGGTCTTCTACAAGGACGCCGCAGAGTAACGGTACAGTCCGTCCTGAATGATGTAAACATGGGAATGGTATATGGGTCAGGTCTGATCTGTGTCAAAATATTGGAAATTGTGCATCAAGGCCCACCGTGTACATGCAGTCTTCTGTCATGGTGAGGCGTGAACATCATACGGGCATCGTGAAGGTTTCGAAGCAAGCGCTTGTGATGGTCTTTTTAAAGGAAAACTCCATCCTGAAACATGTTAAATGTTGAGAATGTAATATACACTGAAGTACCGGGAAAACTGGTATACCAGTAACTACTTGGTAGGTCCACCATGGGGTCTCGGAGGGAACGTCGCACAGTCGTCACGCTGAATTCTGATGTTACTTCAAGCAGAGTTCGCGTGAAACCATTCTTGCCAGTTGACGCTGGTTACGTTCACCCAGAGTCTTTTTACGGCTACACTGCTGTCATAAGTCTGAGGTTTCGTCCTAATTCTTGTCGTTACGTTACATCCTGGAAATATGTCAAAATCCAAACTTTGCTTCTGCCTCCAACATGCTATGACCCATCTCACCAGCTCCACCTGTTAAACCATGTTGAAATTTGCAAAAGCGTGATAGCTTGCCGTTCTTTAGAAGCAACCAGTGACGTGCGTAGGTGCCATTGCTATGTATTTTGCCTAGGCTGTAGTGCCAGTCTTTCTGGTACTTCAGTGTATGTGGTGCATTTAGGATCACCAACTGTGTCAGATCAACAATCTAAAATATATGCGATGATGGTCAGAATTTGCTGTTTGTTATTATTATTTTACCGTCAGTCACGTAAACACTTGTGATTCACTGCGTTTCAATCTGCAGTGAAAGTTTTGTCATTTTCCATTCAGAGAGAAAAAGACATTTCCGAGGCATTGCGTAAGACACTTTACATAAACAGAAACTGCACAAGATCACACCGAGGAGTATAAATATTTGAGACGACGCCATCTGCTTGTGCTTGGGAGCTTTGTGTCAGTCATGTGTACATTCTTTGACAAAAAAAGGTGCTTTAAAGGTTCACTGCATAGTTCGTGATTATTAGCTTCTTATAAACTTGGGAAAGACCGTTTTAGGGTTCTGCATAGAACCTTTCATGGTTCTTCTTGACGGAGAAGTGAAGATGTACAAAGATAAAATAATATTGTACTGTTTTTGTTCCACTGATGTTGTAACACTGCTAAGTTCACTCATTCATTCATTCCTCCTCAGTATGAGGTTTATCCTGGTCAGGGTCTTGGTGGATCCAGAGTCTATCCCGGGAACACTGGGCATGAGGAGGGAATATACCCTGGAGGTCCATCACAGGGCAACACACACATTCACACTTTTTGTGTTCACAGTTTATGCCAGTCGATCTGCCTGCTATAATTATAAAAGTAGGGAGGAAACCAGAGAACCCAGAGGAAACCCAGTCTCAGGATAGCACCAGGGATCCTGTAGCTAGGAATATTCATTTAAATATTTCTATGAAATGAGACAAGTTCTATGACTCTCTTCTTCCGTCCACTATGTTTGACTCCGCTCTCAGCTAACCTCTACGCTCTGATTGGTTCTCGCTAATCCAAACTTTTTTTAAAAAATTTTGCTAAGAGACCACTGCTGATTTCGTACGGATCCCAGTTTCGTTACAGAGTGCATTGAAGTGCTTAGGGGACTCTCTGGAGCATTACTATTGATTTGGTGTGCAATCTACTGTGTGTTCTGCTCTAAAACATCAACTTGTTATTTCTCATCATTACTTCCAGCGGTTATGGTGTGAAAATGGGTGTGTGAGAGCCCGAAAAGACACTCGCATGTACAGTTTTTAAAAATGTTTGGGATACTTCATTTATACTACAGTGTGTACTGAAGTATAATTTATATACGTGTGTGTGTGTGTGTGTGTGTGTGTGAGAGAGAGAGAGAGAGAGAGAGAGAGAGAGAGAGTCCAGTGTTTCTCAGTTTTCTCCACATTTTTCTTTATAATCACTACTCACTCAGTGCATCAGCTCATTTAACCACTCTTCATGAGGCTAAAAGTGTATTAGTAAGGTTAAATTGTGTCTCTAGAGTGTTTTACTCCTGTTACATCCTGTATCTCTGTAGTTATATATCCTGCTCTAACACACCTCATTTAGTCCAGCAGCACTTTAACACAAGCTTCATGAGCTTGTTAGGGTGAGTGTGTTATTGTGGTAGTGTGTGCTAAAGGTGTGTTGGTGTGTATAGCAGTTGCATCCCCTGGACTCATCGGACACTGAGAATATGAGTATCTATCTATCTATCTATCTATCTATCTATCTATCTATCTATCTATCTATCTGTCTGTCTCTCTGTGTGTGTGTGTGTGTGTGTGTGTGTGTGTGTGAGCACTATGCAAAAGTCTTAGGCACATTATTGAGTCAGTACAAAAATATTTTGTATTTTCCAACAAAAAATTAAATGTTTTTATGTCAGACAAAAAAAAACATAATGAAAGCTGCTTGGTTTTACATGTAAAAAAAAAAAAAAAGAAGTAAGTGTGACAGTCAAAGTCTCCAGAAGAGCCGTGGCAGATTCTCCAAGATCCTCAGTAAAACTTACCAGCTAATTACTGTACAGTACGATGCAGAAGTCTCAGGCACATACAAAGACTCGCTGTAAAGCAAAGATGCCTTCAAAAGTAATGATGTTCCTACATAAAGCAAAACACTATAAAGTGCAGTAAACAGTAATAAACTAAAGGAAGTACATATTTGGTGCCTTTTTCTTACACAGTGTTCCCAGGTACATTGTGTGCAGTTTTATAATGAAATTAGCTTTTACTGTTTACTGAGTGTTTTGGAGAATCTGTCACAGCTCTTCGGGAGACTTTGACTGTCACACTTACCGGTACTTCCTTTTTTGCATGAAAAGTGGTCTGTTATGTAATGTGTTTCTTTCATTACTGACATAGAAACATTTCATTTTTTTTTTGTTGGAAAGTGTACAATCTTTTTGTACTGACTCAATAATGCACAACTCAAAAACAAAAGTTGTACCTAAAAATAATAGGGTGCCTAAGTTCATCAAAACTAGCTCAGAGCGATGTGACTTGGTTACCCTGGCGATGTCAGGATCAAATATCGGCTGATAGTCAGAGCTTCGGTATTGGTATCATAAAGAAAACGATAAATGGCACTGTTGCGCTGTCCGTTTAACTCCTTATGTATTAACACACTTCAAGAGGTTGAAGAGAGTGTGTCGGAGCAGGATGTTGGCGGATCTGCCAACTGTTGCGCAATTTTCACAGAAACTACACGTTTTAACATCAGAGTGCATATGCGGGTTGGCCCCCCCCTCGCCGCCAAAAAACAGATGACTGCTGATTCATTCAGCTTCTGAATCTAGAACAATTGACAGTTGTGTATGAACTCTCTGATATGAACCAATCCCCTGGAAGCCTTACCGCCTTCCCTCCGTCTCATATTTATCCAGGAGATAAGTGGAGAATGTTTTGAGATAGTTAATGTGAAGTAAAACGTGAGTGTGCATGTGATTTGGTGAGCATTCGTACATCAGGTAGCTATATTTATTAGGGATGTCACTAAAATATTTGGCCTGTATAAAATTCCAACCCAGCCAGATAATCAACTGGAAAAAATGCGATAGAAGTGTACAGGTTGACTCCAGAAGCAGGATAAATGTTGAAACACCGTTAGCTGATAACAGGATGTTGTGTGACCTGGACGTCGTCATCAACAGCCAGAATGGAGCTCGCCACCATTGCATTAACAAACCCTCTGTGTTACACTGAGTATGTGTGTGTGTGTGTGTGATGAAAGAGCAGTGCTTTGACACACTGGTGTGTTTACGCCACACGCATTGACTCGTTCTTCGCTGGCCTTGCTGATCAACGTCAAAACCAGAGCCACACCGCCGAGCCAAGCGTCCTGATAATAACTCAGAGACGAGTGTCGAGATGCGAGCCAGGAGATTCATCAACTCACGGCCGAGGAATGCAGCAAAGAAAATATCTTTTAATGAAGCGCTCTTTCCTGAAGCGTGTTCTCCGAGTGACTCAGAAATGAGTCTAGTTAACAGATAATTACGCAACTTTTAGATGTGACAAAGGCCCTCCGGAATTGCTTTGGTAAAGAAAAAAAAAAATTCCACAGTTTACACCATGCGTAGTCGATCAGCCGAGACATGTTCGGCATCCGACGTTATAGCTGCACTGGAGCTGCGAGGCTAACATAGCTAACAGACGCAGAAGGTTTGTCACCCAGAGTGTTTATGCTGATGTGGTTTAGGACACTTTGTTTGTGTTATTGTAATTCACACCACAGTGCTGTTTCTGTCACAGCAAGAGGTTTATATTAATGTTCTCGTTCTGATAGGTTATCATTTCTGTCGTAGCAGCTCGTTCACAGGGAACTGCATTATGGACGATCACCTCTAATAAAAAGCAGATTAAAATATTTTAACAAAGAAAGATGTAAAATTGTTTACGTTGTCACACTTGTGACATCATAATTTTTACATTTGTTTAATTTACTAGTCGTAAATCTCCATCTTTAAAACGTGCCTTTTAAATTTTTGCCTTTGCTTTACATTTCCTGTAAATGTGAACAGTATTCAAGTACTAAAATTTCTTTTTATGACATCCACAGTAGAGACATTTGTGTTTTGGTAGCTAGTATAGCATTTGTGACTCAGTAGCTAATCCCAGCTAGCTGTATAGCTTAATCTTTTCTGTGAGAACTATTAGGGTCCAGTTGTGTTTTTATCTCAGTTAAGAAGCAAGTAATTAGCAAGTGTCCTGGGAATTATGACTCATTGTTTAAAACTTTTGACTAATGAGAGCCTGTAAAGGAGAACGTCACCAAAATATTACTGTCATGCAAGATTAGCCTGCTAATGAGTAGATGACTAATCATTTAATCCTCTTTCAAAGGGAACTGATTATAGGCTCAGAGGCTTGACTTCCGTGCATGTGTGTGTGTATTGTTGTGTGTACACTGAAGTACCAGAGAAACTGGTACTGGAGCCTATGCAAAATACATAGCAACGACACCTATGCACATCATTGGTTGCATCCACCAGTGTGTAAATAAAGCGATAGACATCTATGGAAGCTTCTAGTGTTGTGTTCGCAGTGAGTTATAACGATTTTGTGATTTTTAACGCGGTTTAATAGTTGGAAATCACGAGATGGGTCATAGCATTTCGGGGGTAGAAACAAAGTTTAGATTTTCATGTATGAGAATTTCAAGGGTGTAATATGACTACAAGAATTCTGGCAAAACCTCGAACTTACGACAGCGGTTTGGCCGTAAAAAAAACTCTGGGTGAATGTGACCAGTGTCAGCTGGCAAGAATCGTTTCATGCAATAGCCGTGCAACACTGCCTCAAGTGACATTAGAATTCAGTGCTGGGGCCTCAACAAACATCAGCGTGAGGACTGTGCAACATTCCCTCCAAGATCCCGTGAGGGGACCTACCAAGTATTAACTTGTATATCAGTTTGTCTGGTACTTCAGTGTATATTGCTAAATTGACACAAGCAGAGTGGCGAGTCCTCAGCAGGATGAAGGATGTGTGAGTTTTGTTCTCTGAACAGAAAAGTGGATGGTGGCTGTAGAGAGACGAGCTGAGAAGCAGTGTGTGGGAGTGAATAGATCTCACGCTCGAACTCTGTGCCATTTATAGCCTTTGCTCTTTCTGGTTTATCTCAGTTATGGAGATAGCGGTGTGTGTGTGTGTGTGTGTGTGTGTGTGTGTGTGTGTGTGTGTGTGTGTGTGTATATGTGTGTGTGCGTGTGTGTGTGGTTACTGGGAACATGTTGGAGAATTGTCCCTACCTCCTGATCGCGCACACACACACACACACACACCCTGTGCACAAATAGTGTCTCAGTATCATTATATAGCTTGTCTGTTAATTGAAGAAGACATCACCATGATGTCATTTGATTTAAACAAGCTGGTCAGATGTTCGATCAGTTGTGTGTAAGCAGCTAAACAACACTCCAAAAAAATTGACTATGTTGATTAATCACAGGAGGAAAAGTTACATGAAGGGAGCATAAGATAAATTTGATTTCCAATAACCCAGGTTGGAGCTCTGTCTTACAAAGCACGCATTATATTTGAAAAACTGTTACACCGGCATCTTTCAAATTAGCCTGTGAGCTGCAGCTGACATCTTTGAGACATAAATCATGCCCAATGTGTGCTAGCTGGGTAGACCTAGGTTGTGGTACCAGTACTCCTAGTGATATGCATTTGGTGATTGTTAGAACCTGAATATTCAGATATGGTGAGCAAGTATTATTTTTATTTATTATTTTTAATAAGTGGGCAGGTTTAATTTTGAACACTCTGAACTTCAGTCTGACTTCACTCTGACTTATTGTGCAAAAATGACATGAGACATTTTACCACAAATAGTTGCTTATAAGTATTTAAGAATCTAGAAAGCAGAAAAACTACATCTTCAACATCAAGGGCCCAGTATTTTAAAAGGAACTATTTTATCATCTCAAAGTCTCAGACAAATTTTTTTTTAGTTTTGTCAGCACTGCTATGGCTTTGCACATACAGCAAACTGTGTTAAAAGTTGTTAAGATGCATGGCAAAATGAGCTAATTAAACATGTAGCTCACTGTGGTAAAAGAAGTTAAACAAACATACAGCTAACTATGGTAAAATATGCTAATCAGGCATACAGCCATATGTGGGAATATGTGTTAATCCAACATGTAGCTAGCTATGGTAAAATGTGTTAATCCAACATGTAGCTAGCTGTGGTAAAATGTGTTAATCCAACATGTAGCTAGCTGTGGTAAAATGTGTTAATCCAACATGTA
>JAOVVH010000048.1:913154-931718 GCA_028566435.1 Scorpiodoras heckelii | reverse complement strand
GTCAATGTGTCAGTGTAATTTCCCTTACTTGAGTTAGCGTACAGGAGTAAATGGTGTCTTTTATATTTACTTGTTCACAATGCAATTCACACACGTTATGGTCACTTGAACTCGAGCTCTTGGACCCTGGCTAATTTGTACTTTGAGTGTTGCACTTGAATCCCACTTCCTGAGTTGACCATGAACGTGGATGAAAGGCATATTTCTCGACAATTTGCTTTTAGGTGAGGAGGTTAGTAAAGGAAGCGATCGCCATAGAAGACCATTTTCTGTGCCCTAATCTGTTAATAGCGTAAGTAGCTAATATCCTGTTAGCGTAGTGACTACCACCTGGAAACGCATCTGCAAGCTGCTAGCCGTTTCCTTTCTGCTAATTCCGTCCAGACAGAGCCGAATAATTTGCATTTTGAGGTTTGTGCTCATGTGAAAAGAGCAGAATGTAGCGACAAAAAGAGGGGAAGTGTGTACGTTGCAGAAGTCTCATGCCGCTAACATATTTGCTTTAATGGTCACTGAAACATATGGAAGTATTTAAGAGGCATATTTTTAGCTCACTTGTGGAGACGTGTTGTGGGTTTGTGCATGTGTGTGTGTGTGTGTGTGTGTGTATGTGTGTGTATTGTCCCATACTAGAAGTGCTAGATTAAACCGTTATGTGTCTGCTTTATAAAGACTACAGTATTGTTTACTTGCAAAGCAGATTCAGGACATGACCTTTGTCTAAGCAGTCTGTTTATTATTAGTATTTCCTGTTTATCCTGTGAAGAATTTTTAGGCTTTTTTTAAGGTACTGTGTTTTTACAGATGAAATGTACTATACTATAATAATAATTAGAAGAAGAGGAAGAAGAAGAAGAAGAAGAAGAAGAAGAAGAAGAAGAAGAAGAAGAAGTCATGTACGTAACTGTGGTTCTGTGCAGTCCTCTAAACCCTATATAACCACCAAGGGCAGAATATAACACCTGAATAATTGCATAATAATTGAAGAATTCCAACAAATACTGACAATAATTGTTCCCTAGAACCTTCTTGCTCAGTGTCTGAAGTTCCCAAGGACCACGCATGCAGTAGGTATGTTGATAACTAACATTTTCTTTCACTCCTTCTAACCTTGGAAACATCTACCAACAATGTCTCCAGGAACCTGGAACCCTAGTACTGACCTGAAAGGTTCTCAGAGATCAGCAGCACATTATTGTCCACTAACCAGTGGACTCAGTTCACCTTAGAAATGAGAGTGCCTCATCTCCATAAAAATAAAACCCTGGATTGAGTTCTTAACCTTAAGCTACTTTATCTTAACCTCAAGAAGAATAAACTCAACCTCAGTAACCCTTCATTTTACCAAAGTAATCCTAACCTTAACCTCAAACACCTTAATTTTAACCTTAAGAACCTTACTCTCTAGAACCTGGACCTCATCTTCAGTAACTCTATGCTTTACCCTAGTGGTCCTAACCTTTTCCTCAGGAACCTTTCTTTTTACTGCAGAAATTCTAAGGTCAAGAAACTTAACCTTTACCCCATTAACTCAAATCCTAAACTGACCTTATCCTCAGAAACATTAAGCCCCCACCAAATAACTGTAAACTTAACTTCAAGATATGAAACCTTTAACCTATTAACACTAAACTTAAACTTTACAATCTTAACCTCAACATCAATAAACCTACTTTTTACACTTGTGACCCTAACCGCTGCCTCAAGTACCATACTTTTTACACCAGAAACCCTAATCTCAGGAACCTTTATGGTTTCACCTGTAACCTTAATCCTAACTTTACAAACATTAACTTTAACCTCAACTTCAGTAACCCTAAACTTTTCCCCAATACACCGAAACATAACCTTAGAAATCTTAAACCTAACCTCAATGACACTATATTTTAACCTAACCTCAATAGCCCTATACTGTAACCTCAAGAATGTTAACTTTTATTCTAGTAACCTTAATCTCAAACTCAGGATCTTTCAACTTTCCCCAAGTAACCCTAACCTTTACCTCAGTAACCCTAACCTTAACCTTGGGAACTTTAAGCATGACCCAATTAACCCTAACGTTAATCTCAAGAACCTTAACTTCTAGAACCTTAACCTCAATCTCAGTAACCCTACTTCCCCCTACCCCCCAGTGACTCCAACCTTTATCTCAAGAACATTACTTGTTAACCCAAAAACACTAAGCTCAAAAACCATATACCTTACCCCAGTTACAAATACAAGACTTAATCACCCTAACTTTAACCTCAACCTCAGTAAGGCTAACCTTTGTCCAGTATCCCTAACATTTTCCTTGATAACCATACTTTTTACTCTAGTAGCTTTAACTTTGACCTCAAAATTCTTATTCTTTACCCAAGTAACCCTACTGCTGGTGAGTCAGATGTTACTGTTTTGTACAACCACAAAATTTATCAGCCTTTCTTTAGAAACGGGAATAAACACTTATCTAATCTCTATGCAGATTCTTCAATGTCCATAACACCATTAGATTGTTCTGCCAGTTCACAAGTCAGCAGTCCAAATGTACGATCCAAATGGAGGCTTGAACTTCTCCATGTGAAGGTGTACAAACAAAAGTGAACTCTAGAGATTCATCTGAGTCAGAGATTTGGGACAAAGGAAAGGCATTGGCAATAGAAACAAGTTTCTAAAAAGCTGCCTTCTGGGCTACCAGACAAAAACCTGTGCTGTCAGCTAAACGCTGAACCAATCCGTATGATGACCCACAGTCTTCCTGTCTCCTACGTGGTCACATTAGTCAGAGTCTGGCATCATTCTGACAAATCTCAGAGACAACATGATTAATAAGCTTCCTGCGCCCCCATAGACTAGCTTTACAGGTCATTATAAACTCCGGAGTGACAACAAGAAGACCTGAGCTCAATTCCCGGAGATGCCACAGTCATCCGTGGCCAAAAGTTCCACCCCAGTGAGAGCACAGTTCATAACATCTATGATGTCACTGGATTGGGAAAGACGGCCTGATCCCTCACTTCCTGTCAATGCAGAGTGATGCTGACCAATCATGGGCGTCAGTTTGCTCGGAATAGGACAGTTTGCGTGCTTATGGAAACATGTGCAGCTTTGTTGTATCATGTAAAGTATCAGCTTGAAAAGACACGTGTACAATTCCCGGCAAAAATTATGGAATCTGCACACTTGCAGGATGTTCACCAAGGTTTTTTTTTTACTTCATAGTAAATCAACAAATCACAGATATGACACAAAAAAATTTTCTTTAATAGTCAAACATTCTGACTTCATGAAGTATACCTCAAACAAATTCAAATAAGCACTTTAAACTAATGACAGTTTTTTTCCCCAGATCGAGTAAAGAAGAAAAATTTGAGCAAAAATTATTATAGTCCTGGAGAAAATAAAATATCACAATTAGTAGATTGTTGCACCTCCTCAGGCTTTGTGATGGCCCGAAGTCTTTGACTTATGGACTTCACTAATGAAAAATAATATTCGCCATCAAACTGGTTCCAAATTTTTCAAATAGCGGTTGACATCAGCTTTACAGGATGTAATGTAAGCCTTGTCATAGATCAGTTTTGTTTTGTTTTTTATTTCCACCATAAATTTTCAATGGGATTGAGATCCAGACTGTTTGCTGGCCATGTCGTTGAGTTGAAGTGCCTTTCCTGAAGAAAAGCATTAACACTCTGCTCTGTGGCAAGATGACTGAAAAATGACTTCATCATCACCAAAGCTGTTTTCTCTCAATGGAATGAGGAAAGTGTCCAGAATTTCAGTGTACACCTGTGCATTGACTGTTGAGGTAATGACTGCCATCTCCCATGGTCCTTTACCTGACATGCAACCCCATATTATATAAGAGTGGGGACATTTGATTGTGTTTTTAAGACAGTCATCTTTATATGTTTCATTCAAACAACACCAGATATTCCAACATTCCAGCATCATGCCCTTGGCCAATGCTGATTCATGATTCAACACTGAATATCAGTTTCATTCAATCATCCACACTCCATGATTACTTCTCCTTATCCCACTGGTACTTTGTTTTCTTCTGGGTATGTGTTAGTTCTGGTTTTCATTTGGCTTTTCTATCAGTAAATCCCTTTTCATTCACCTGATTTCTTACAGTTCTGTAACAAACAGTGACTCCTGTTTCCACCCATTTGTTATTCATTTGTTTTGTATTGTTTTGCCTTTTCTATTTTAAGGCACATAGCTTGGACTTTTCTATCCTGATGCTTTGATGACTTTTTTGGTCTACCTGTATGTTTTCCTTTTATAACCTTCCCAATTTGTTTATACTTGCACTGAATTTTAGACACAGCTGACTGTGAACCAACCAACATTTTTTGCTACATTCCATTTCCTTATTCGAAGAGTTGTATAATCCTTTCTATTGTTTCAATTGATGACTGTTTTTGGATCCATATTTCCTTTCAATTAGCCAAGTCCAACAGCTCCTTAAGGTCTGTAAACACTCTCTTTTAACTGCAGACTCATTTGCATTTTTGACTTGTGCCAGTGTTTGTTTTAGAAATACAAATGAGAAGGTGAATCCTTCTTTTTTTCCTGAACAGTTTTCCAATAACTGATCTGAAAAAAAAATGAAATTAATAAAAAATAATTGAATAAAATTTGTTTGAGTTAAACTGTATTTCACAAAGCCAGAATGTTCAGCTATTAAACTAAAATTGCATTTGTGTCATTTTTGTGATTTGTTTATTTGCAAAGTGCTGACACTGCAGACTGGATACAAGATGACTATATCAACAATTATCCATTTTTTTACTGTATAAAGTTCCCGCATAAGTTATTAATGTAGTAGCAAGTGTGTTAATATGAACCTGTGATTTGTTGCTCTCAGGTATTATCTTTCAACTTTCGGAGACCCGTTCAGATCCAGTGGCTGCAACTGTTTGACCCTTAAGTTGCTCTGAAAGAATCGCTCAAGTGTGTTTTCACTCCAAACAGCACAGAAGTGTGTTTGGGTTGAGTTCTCGGGTCATGCAGGCAGGAAAAAAAAACGTGGAGTCGTGAGCAGAAATAACAAAGACTCCGGTCAATGACCTTGTACTCATCTCTATTTGGATGTGAGTGATGATATACACCAGAAAATAGATGCACAGGGCCATAATGCTCTTTTAAAGCTAATTCGATTACTGTCATTATATATGGGTCTATTAGCATGTGGATGAAGGCAACATACTTCTGATGCAAGCATGTTTACTTTATAGTCACTCATATTTTAGTAGCATAAACATTAAGTAATAATAAATAAGATGTCCTTTAGAAAGTTTTAGTAGCTAGTCAGCTTTACAGCAGGGTTCTTCACAACTAGCTAGCTGGCTAGCTTACGTTAGTATTATATATTTGTCGAAGCTGAATTGTTAACATTTTTTTCGTTTTTAAATGTCTTGATTTATGAAGGCCAAACATTTTAATGTAAAAAACTGTCCTATATTTACGATTCACAGGTGATTCAATCCCTGACCGATTCCATCAGATCTATTTCCCGTATTTCTACCCTGAAAATCTTGCAAATGATCAAGACGATTCAATGAACATGCATATGCGACTCGGGCATCATATGACAACATTAGAACAACTTTTTGTGCGGGTCGTGTGCCAGGAAAAGGTGGCATCTGTGTTGCACAGAGCGCTGTTTGGTGGTTTTGGTGTGCTGAAAATTGTACAACTGAGTAATAATGAATGCTGTGTTTGCTTGCTTATATTATTACATAACTGTACCATGTTAACAGCTCAAAGCTGGATGTTGAGGCATAAATATAAGTCTTTGAAAGAGCTAAATGTGTTCATCATTGTTGAGAAATAATAAAGTTGATGTTATTTGTATTGAGGTCACTGGTGGATGTTGATATTGTATGTATTGTTGCATCTCTAATAACCAGCGCTGAGCTACTTGTCCCAAAGCGCTATTTGATTGCAGTGTAGTCTTACCTTCTTGGCAGCTGCTTTAAAAAGACCAGCACATGGGTGACTGCCTCTGTGTGTGTGTGTGTGTATATGTGTGTGTATGTGTGTGCATGTGTGTGTGTGCGTGTGTGTGTAAGATATAGGGAACATGTGTTAGCCATTAATTTGCAAGTCCCCATTTTTCAACGTTCGTTGTTACACTGAGCTGTACAGTGTAAGTGGTAATGTAGAGAGAGTTAAACTAAACAGGACGTAGGAAAGAAGAGATGGATCTCTGAGTGAAATGGGGGGGTTGGGATGAGAGACAAAAAGAGAGAGATGGAAAAGAGAGCGAGATTGTAAAGAATTCGGAGAGAAAAAAAAGGGGAAAGTATTGTGAGTTGGAGAAGCGTATGTTTGCTGCTTTATCTCTAGCTCTCACTTTGTCCGTGTACAATTACCGAATGTGGGCCATGTGTTGGGCTTCACAAAGTATTGGCACCCCTCTGACCTGTTCATCAGTGGAAACGGACCACCTAGGAGATAGGATAGAAACGATAACATTTTAGCACAAAACCTGTGATGTCATTTGCAGCTGCACTACTGTCAGAGCTGCTGTTATAGAAAATTAATCAACAGCTTCTGACCAATCAGAATCGAGAACTCGGGGTGTGTAAGTCTTCTGTAATGTTTTGGTAAATTGATCGTTTTTCCACCAGCAGGCATTGGTTTGAGATCGGACCTTGCCCAGCGGTGGATGATGAGTGGCGCTTTAAGACCTGACTGGCGCTGAGAAATCGTAAAATCTCTCTTTCTTTCGCTCATCAGTTTAATACGCTTCTGTCTTTCTCATCATGGCATATCCTCTGCTCCAGGTCTGTTTTTTTTTTCTATTCCTGCAATCATCCATAATGTCTACAGTGAGTAGGTGATCCCTCCTTTCTTATGAAACCTCCATCATGTATGAGACAGCACTAGAGAATATTTTTCTTTCACTAATACGTCCCAGTGGGTTTTAGTGACATGAGTTCTGAGTTATGACTTTTCAGGGTCGGTGTAAAAGAGCTACAGTTGTTGGGAAATCTGGAATTCCGACGGATTTGGGCAGGATTGTGTGTAAGGCTGAGCGGGATTCAGGGCTATACATTGTATTATGCCAGATTAATAATGGGGAAGATGGATGAATAGGAGGCGTGGCCTAAAGTGTGAAGATGGTGCTTATATTATCTTTTTAATCATATATTTTATAAACTGATTGATGTGGTTACTGAGAAAATGGTACATGGAGACATGTACAGGCATGTGATGTTGTTTAACTCAAAAGTTAAAGAGAAATAATGATTCTTGGTGATAGACAGGGGCACAGTCTGGTTTGTCCTGTTCTTGTCCTTTCTCTTCTGTTCCGTTGTTCTTCTCTTCCAATTTGTTTTATCCTGTTCTTTTATATATTTTTTGCTCTATTTTGCTCTGTTTTTTTCTTTTGCTTTCTATAAATCTGTTCTGCTTTTTTATTTCAGTTCCATTTTTTTGTTCTGTTTATTACTTTTCTTGTGCTTTTGTTGCTGCTCTTTCTCTTCTTTTATGTTCCGTTATGTTCTGCGTTATTCTTTTATCTTGCTCTGTTCTGTTCCATATCATTAATTTTTGTTCTGGTGCATTCTTTCTAGCTTGTTCTTTTCTATTTTGATTCTTTGTTCCTTTATTTTTGTTTTGTTCTGCTCCGTTCTTATATTTTTCTCTTCTGTTCCATGTACTTATGAATCTTTCTATGCACTGATGTCGTTACTGAGACAGTAACTTCATTCAAAGTGAAATTTAATCTGTACGCCTGAAGGATGAATCTAACTCAAGCATGAAATCCTTGTTGCCTCATTAGAACTGTCCAGATTTACTGTAAGAACCTGGAATAACATGTCCAGTGCTCTTTCCTCCTGTCCTCTTCTTATTGTATATCACACAACAGTAGCTGCCTCCAAATGTTCTTCCCTGAGCAGTGAGTAGATGTCAGCATACCGTCACATTTTCGCTCATCTCGGGCCAAATCTCCTTTCGGCACAAAGCTCTAGCCGCCTCGGTTGCACAGCCATGGAAGCATGGGCCTTCATTAGAGTTTGATGGTTGAATGCAAGCATATGGATAATCTTTTAATTTTCTTGCATCATCCTTTCCATTTTCTGACACTTGTCCTGCCTGTACTAGTTTGGCTCGATGTTGTCTTCATTTTTATTTGCTTTACTTCTGTTTGAATTCGCACAAGAATTCATATGATCTAGAACATGTGTACAGTTCTGAATGGTTGTGGTTAGCATGAGTTATTAGGTCAGTACTTAGCTTTAACAGCTTAATCAGCTTTACCAACATGAACAAAAATCCTAAAAATAGTATGTCATGTTCAGTTGGAATTGGATTGGATTGGGCTGGATTAGATTGGAATGGGATGTGCCTGAATTGGATTGGAATGGAATTTGGATTAGGCTGGTTTGGATTGCAAATGGACTACATGGTCTTGATCTGGAAGTGAGTTGGGTTGGACTGGGAGGAAGCGACTTGCATGGGGCTGGATTGAAAGTTTTCTGGGTTGAATTAGATTAGAACTGGACTGGAGTAGGAACTGGATTGGATTGGAAATATTCTTTTATTTCCTCATGTAGAATTCATTTATTTCATTTTGTCTCCTTCTGCAAGTTTTATTTTCTTCCTTCTTTGTCCCTCACACTTTCATCTATTCACTCTGTCTTTTTCCGAGCCACCAGGCCTCCTTGAAACAGGATAATCTCCTCTATGACCACACACAGAGTGATGTAACAAATAAGAATTAATACTCACATTAAACTGGTGTCTTGAACCCACAGCAACTACCGCTGCCAGTTCTGAGCTAAGCAACACCCACGATTGGCTAGCATCTCTCTGAACCTACATCCAATGACAGACTGTACCATTTTTTTCCAGTCTAGTGAGATCATGGTCTCTTTGAAAAGGGATCATCTCATTTCTGAGCGTAAAGTCACAAATAATAAATGAATATGCATTCATAGGATCTTTATGTAGGAAAAAAGTATAAATGCAATTTTTCTTTTTGCTGAGCAATTCTGAACACTTTGGCTACCATGATTGGCTAGCATCATCTTAAATTGATAGCAAATCAGAAATTATGCTGTGTTTTTCCCACTCTAGTGAAATCATGGCTTCCACGAAACAGAGTGATGTCACAAACAAGACATGAATATGTGTAATAAATATTAAAGTAAATAATAACCGTCTTGCTGTCAGATCTTGTAGACGATCATCCAAGGTAAGCGCCTGAGACGGCCGCAATTGTATCAGAAGGAAACAAGGGATTAAGCCATCTTTCTCAATCCAGTGACATCACTATAGACATCCTGATCTGTGCTCTCAGTGGGGTGGAACTTCTGGCCATCTCTGGGAACTGACCTCAAGTCTTCTTGGTGACACTACAGAGTTTACAATGAGATCTGCAAGAAGATTATTAATCCTGACATTTTCGATGTTTTGTCAGAATGATCCTGGACAGAATGTGAGGTGAGGTGTTTATTTGACAGCACAGGTTTCTTGAAAGTTCTTTCCCATTTTTCTTCCCTTTCTTTGGCTTTGGTTTTCACATCTAGACCTAGACTATAAGAAACATGGCTCTCATTCTTCTCTTACCTATTTTTCAACCTTTGTCTCCACCCATTCTGACTCGTTCCTCATACTTTTTTCTTTAAGGTTCCCAGCAGTTTCATCATCAGGGAGTTGCCCTAACATGGCTTGAGTACTAAAAACACATTCTCCTTCGGTGAATCGCGCTGCTTTTGGCCCATCGTCCACTCTGTAGGGGGAAACAGCGGTCAGAATTTGTTAGTGTAATGGTTATTTCAAGTGGAATGGTTGTAATGCTCCAAAATAAAAACAACAACAAAAAAAAGTACCAGAGTGCCGGCTGAGTTAAAGCACAGATATGGGACTTTAGGGACTTGAGCCAGAGCCAATACCTATATATTTCTTTTTGGGAGTTCTTTACTGTTTCTGTTTTTTCCAGGTTCTTGTATGACAATCATCATCTAGTTTCAGACATCAGATTAGCATTTCTCATGGATCTAAGACCAATCATTGTACTTTGGGAATCTTTACTCATTCACTTCTGGAGATCAGGTTCTTGTCTTGTGAGTCTTGGTTCCTCTTGGAGATTTTTTGTCAGCACTGTTGCCTCCAGGGGGTGTCACGGTGGTACAGGAGGTATCATTGCTGCCCCACAGCTCACCTGGTTCCATCCTGACCTCAGCTTATTGTCTGTTTGGAGTTTCATATGATCTCTCCACTTCCCTGTGGTTTCTTTGGTGTTCTCCCAAACACATGCCATTAGCTTGATTGGTGACACTTAATTGCTCCTTACTGTGTGTTTGTTATGTCCTGCAATGGACTGGTGTCCTGCGATGGACTGGTACACCACCCTCTCGTACAGTTTGCTTATTCCAAAGCACAGTGGCAGTGCGTTATGTTCTCGTTTCTATTGTAACAGCTCATTCACAGGTGCTTGTGGAGAGGATACGCCACATAAATGGATTAAAATGGATTAAAGATTAATATGGTAAAGATTTCTGTAAATGTAACATTTATGGAAAGAGTCTCCAGTCAAAGGTTAAGCTACAATTTTAGGTTTTTGCGATATTCAGGACAGAGGAGTTTTCTCAGGATTTCTCAGTGCCAAGAGAAGCTGCCCCCCCACCCCCCTTATGATTATTGAGAGAAAGGTTGAAAGAATGCTTGGGAGAGAATGACTGTTTGTAGTTAGTTTTTGTGGCTGTTCCACACCATAGAGTAATTTTCTACTTTAATAAATAAAATTAGTAATTGTTGACATATTTCTGTGCTGGAAGAGGAATAAAAAACTTAGAGAAATGTTCTTATACGATACTGATTAATTATGAACTGGTAACAGGAACTTCTGACTCAGGTAGGTGTGGCCTAAAGTGTGTAGGCGGAGTTTTATGTTAGAACTGATTTAATACAAGCTATACTATATGGATAAAAGTATTCAGACACTTAAACATTACACCAACAGGCGATATAATGACATTCCATTTTAAATCCACAGGAATTAATATGGAGTTGGTCCCCCTATATCACCTTCTCCTCTTCTGGGAAAACTTTCTACAAGATTTTGCGGTGTGTCTGTGGGAATTTTTGCCCATTTATCCAGAAGAGCATTTGTGAGGTCAGACACTGATGCAGGACAAGAGGGCCTAGGTTCCAGGTTCTAGATCCCAAAGCTGTCAGATTGGGGTTGAGATGAAGGTTCTTTGTGGGCCAGTCAAGTTCTTCCACACCAACCTCACCCAACCATGTCTTTAAGGACCTTGATTTGTACACTGGGGCACAGTCATGCAGGAACAGATAAGGGCCTTCCCCAAACGGTTCCCACAAAGCTAGAGGCTTACAATTGTCCAAAATGTCTTGGTATGCTGAAGCACTAAGTTTTCCCTTCATTGAACCTAAGGGGCCAAGGCCAACCTCTGAAACATAACTCCATAGTATTATCCTTCCTCTACCTAGATTTACAGTTGGCACAATGCAGTCAGGCAGGTAATGTTCTGCTGGCATTCGTCAAACCCAGACTCATCCATCAGACTGCCAGATAGAGAAGCGTGATTCATCACTCCAAAGAACCACTCCATCCGATGCTTGACGTTGTGCTTGGTGCTGTAAGGCTTGTATGCAGCTGCTCGGCCATGGAAACCCATGCCATGAAGCATCTGGTTCACAGCTTTTGTGCTGATGTTAATGTCAGAGGAGGTTTAGAACTCTGCAGTTATTGAGACAGCAGAGCGTTGATGACTACTATGCACTATGCGCCTCAGCACTCAGTGAGTCTGCCACTTCATGGCTGAGTTGCTGTGGTTCCTAAACACTTCCACGTTTCAATAATACCACTCACAGTTGATTGTGGAATATCTAGGAGGGAAGAAATTTCATGAACTGACTTGTTGCAATGGTGGCATCCTATTACAGTACCACACTCGAATTCAGTGAGCTCTTTAGAATGACCCATTCTTTCACAAATGTTTGTAAAGGCAGACTGCATGGCTAGGTGCTTGATTTTATACACCTGTGGCAATGGGACTCCATGAAACACCTGAATTCAATGATTAAGAGGTGTGTCCGAATACTTTTGTCCATAGTGTATTTTACATATACTTAAACCGTGCTACTGTGTAATGATTTGAGCATCTATCTTGCACAATGCTAAACTGGAAGCTATAAAGTTTCTTTACCTGTTAGCTACCTTAGCTGATTGACTAGTGCTGTTCAATTTAAGTAAAAAATACTAATTCCGTAAAACATTCCTGTTGACCCTGAACAGAACAGGAGGGTTGACGTGAGCACAGATTTTCACTCGGAGCTGTAGAACACTTCAACACGTTCCTCTCTCAAGGTTTCCCTAGCGAGCCTGATGGAATTAAGCTAATGGCTTTTTAACGAGACTTCACATTCCTGTTTCCTCCCTGCGCGTCATTTCTCTCGGCTTCTTAAAGGGATCTTCATTTCTCTGCTTTTTATTTCAGCTCTCTGTTTTTATTTCTCCGTCTCCTAAGAAACCTGGGTTTTAAACAGAAGCACAGGGATCTGTGTTTTTCAGAGAAGGCAAGAGAAACCTGTTATGGAGGCAGCGATCGCCTCTCAGTTCGCTTGCTAGGGTGTGTTTTCTTTTCATTTTTCACTCTGTCACACGTTCCATCGCTTTCTCTTCCTTTCTGGGGTATGTTAGGAACCTTGATGAAGGTCTGAAATGACAGGAGTGAAAGGACTACGGATTGAGTTGCATCTAATTCGCCTTTGAGAGAAGTGTGTGAGTGTTTGAGAGAGAGAGAAAGAGAGAGAAATTGAGAGAGACATTGGTTAAGAATAGGAGTTATATAATGTCTCTATTTTAGAATTATTTCATCATTTTAATGTGTCCCCATGTTCACCAGAATGTGTGGTGCTGATTGTTTTGCTAAAATTTGTGGTTTTACTAATAACTGTGGTTTATTCCTTGCTTATAGTCCTGACGCTGACGCTGTTTTCATTTTATAAATGACCAACTAGAAAGTAAAGTTTGTGTGCTCAAATAAACAGAAATGACACACTGGACAGTTTTTGGTAACTTTCCATCTTTATCTCTACTGTACATTCCTGACATTCCTGCTTTTCCCACACCGATCCGTTCATCTAAGTCATCACTGTAATTTGGAGCTCTCACACTCCTTCACCTCCTTGTAGCTTTGTAATGGTCTTAAAGGGTCAAGACATTAGCGCTCTCTCTCTCTCTCTCTCTCTCTCTCTCTCACTCTCTCTCTCTCTCTCTCTCTCTGTCTGTCTCCCTTTTTTATATCTATCTCTATCTGTCTCTCTTTGTCTGTCTCTCATTCTGTTTGTCTGTCTCTCTCTTCTGAATTCCAGTTGTTCATGCCACAGATTCCAGAAGATGAAGTGTGTGACCGCTACTCCATTTCTCCATCCCTCCCCTAACCACATTTCACAGGGTTCTTGCTCTGACAGGGTGAGAACATCCAGGTTCTGCCACAGATCCTCCTTTGCGTCTCACCTCTATTACTTAATCTGCCATCACTCTGCTTTCTCTTTTTATCCCGCACAAAATCAATCCATCAGCAATGTTTACAATAGGCCAAACAAGTTTCTATAGTTTCCTGGTTTTTAAAGTTCCTTTATTTCCTAGTTCTCCATGTTCTCTTCATTTTCAATTCTCAGGGTAAATCTAATCTCCCTGTTTTCCAAGTTCCTCTAATTTCCAAGCTCTCCAAGTCCACCTAGTTTCCAATTCTCAAGTTCTTCTAATTTCCTAGTCCTTTGAGTTTCTTCAGCACCAGTAACATCTTATTTCTTCTATTTTTCTTAGTTTACTTGTTTTCTGTGTTCTTTTATTTACTCGTCCTCGAAGTTCTTGTAGTTCACTTGTTTTGCAAGTTATATGTAATTTTTTGTTCTCCAGGTTCCCCCTAGATTCCTAGATCTCCATATTCATCTACATGGACATAGGATTCTAACTGTGGTCCAATAGATTTCTAGTTCTCCAAATTCATCTAGCTTCCCAGTTTGTAAACTTTCTTAGATCTTCATGTTCCTCAAAGTTCATGGTCCTTGAAGTACTTTCAGCTTGTACTCCTACAGGTGCTTCTACAAGTTTCTAGTTTGCCGAGCTCCTTTATTTTCCAGTTCTCCAACTTCCTTTAGTTTCTTAGTTCCTTCTAACTTCCTAGTTCTTTAAGTTTTTCTTAGTCCATCAGGTATATACATATCCACAAAGCCTAAAAAGCCATTTTCCCTGGTTGTCAAAGTTCCTATAGTTTCATACTTTTTAATTTGGTTCTCTTTATTCCACTAGTTTCACTTGTCCAAATTCCCATGCTTATTCAACCAGCTACATTTCCATAAGCAGAAACATAACTTCCCTTGGCTTCCTAGTTCCACTACTACTCCAGCTCACCTCATTCTTCTAGTAACCGTATTTGCCTTTGTTTTGAAATGATCCTGTTCGAAGTCATTCCCCAGATCTTCTAGTTCTTCTGGTGCTTCATAACCATGTGTTGTCTCATTCACCCACGTCAGGGTTCAAGCTGTGATCACACGTGTTCTTGCAGGAACTTCTTTAAAATGTCATAAGAAGTCCCACAGAGAGTCAATAAAGTGATCTAAATGTTTACATGTCCACATCTAATTGGAACAGTCACTCCATATTGGACTACATGCTTTATTTTAGGTCAGCCAGATCCTTAGTGAGATCCGGACAACCAGAATATCCTGGTCACATGATTAAACCTCATTCAGGCAGTTGATCAAAAGCTTTATTCTAATGTCAGACCCTTGGTGTGTTCGGAAACAAAGTTACTGGTGCTTTGTGTTGTCAAAATTCTATCCTGTTTATATAAAGTTTATGGCTTTCCCACACATGGCTTCTCTCCTCATGGAGAACGACCCCGATTAGCATGTGGTCACCATGTGAACAGAAAGACAGGAAAAACGCTAAGCACTGTGCCATGTGCTGTGCCCTGACTGGCTTTTCTGGAACTGGACAAGCTGTGTTTTTGTGTAATTAACTTGCTTTGAACATTCTCATATTATTTCCACACTACTCTCATAGTTCCAATATCTCTCCTACTAACCTAGTTTCCACAGTGTCCTAATTCTTATAGATCACTAGTTCTCCAGTTCTTCTTGTTCTTCGAGACCTTATTCTTTCCTCATTTTCTAGATCCTCTGGCTTCTCAGTTATTCTATCAAACCTAGCTTTTGTTACACTACTAGTTTCTCAAGACCTCCTGTATTTCATAATTCCCCTACTGTAATAATCCTAATCCTCCACAGTTCACTTGGTTCCTCTAGCTCTTTTTAATTCCACACAGGTTTTACATTTTTACGTTTACTAGATCCACTATTTCTCCAGTTAATCTAATGTCCCTATTTACAATATTGACCCGGTTTGTCATAGTTCCCCAAGTTTCCTAGTTCTCATAGTTCCTCTATTTCTCCAATTCTCCTAGTCCTTGTAGGCCCCCTATTGTCCGAGTTCCCAAGTTTCCAAGCTCTTACACTTCCTCAATCTTCCAGGTCTCCCATTGTCCTACTTGCTTAGTTCTTGGAGTTACACTACTTAACGACCTAGTTTCCAGAATGTCCTTATTCATATATATCACTATTCCCGAGGTTCTTGTAGTTCCCCAACTCTCCTAGTTCCCCCAGTTTTGTAGTTCATCTGTATCTCCAACTCTCCTAGTTCTAATGCTTTTTCCTAGTTCTTCTACTAGTTCCTCAACTTGCCTAGTTATTCAGCTTCTTGTAGTGTCCTAGTTCCATTATTTTCATTGATGCTCTACTTGCCCTAATTTATTCTATTCACTACATTTACAGTGATTTTCATAACTATCCCTGGCCCCCAACATTATAATGTTACAACCTAGAACTGAAATAGATTTAACTGAGATTATTTGCCATGAATCTAGACAAATTTGCCCAAGTAGGGAAAATCTATATCTAAATGATATTAAAAAAAACAAAACATAAAAGTTGAGATTGCCTAAGTATTCACCCCAGTGAAACCACTGAATTAGTTCTAGTGTAACTATTTACCATCTGAACATAAATGCATCTGTTTCTGGAAGAACCTAGAGTTTGTTAGAGAACATACCTAAACAAACAGCATCATGAAGACCAAAGAGCTACAAAAACAAGTCCAGTTCAAGTTCTGTAAAAGTAATATTCAGGGTTTAATTGTAAAAAAACAAAACAAAAACTGAACTTTGGACATACCATATAGTGACATAGTGGCATTAGTCAGAGAAGCAATCAAGAGTAAGTCAACATGATGCTATCACCATCATGTGTCACTTTGGCAATGCTGTTCTCAGTTTAATCTGTCCACTGTTTCATCTCTACCACACATTGAGCTTTGAGGCAAAGGGCAATATGTTTTCCCTGTAATTGCTGAATCGCCACTCTTTCATAAAGCCCAGCTGTGCGAAGTGTCCAGGCTGTGGGTGTCCTGTGAACAGCTTCTCCCATCTGAGATGTGGATGTCTATAGCTTTTTCAGAGTTAATTTTGACCTCTTTGTTGTTTCTCTAACTAATGACCTCTGTGCCCGACTTCAATATGTGCTGCGATATGTGACACATATAAACCCTTGTATTGAGCTGGACAGTTTATTGGACACTTTATGGCTTGCTGTGAATTTTTCACATTGTTCTAGTTTTAGCACCTACACCACATATCATCACCACATGAAACATGAAACACTTCTTAAACATGAACATAAACATAAACTGGTATCTTCAAATAGCTGAAAAGATCTGTCTCCTTAGTGATTAAAAAAGAGGGATTTTTTTTTTGTTGTTAAATTGTAAAACTGTTATTCAGGACTAACGGTTTGCCCTTTTGCACTTAGCAGACATGAGAAAATGGGAGAAGTTGGACAAGCTGGATGATAAATAAAAGCCTAAAAATACAATCCCAGGCTACCACGGCTGCTCGGCGGGATAGTTTGACATGTGGCTCTGTCCAACATTAACAATGACCTCAAAGGTGGATGTTTGCATTGGTGGTTGGACTGTGCTTTCTCCGGTACTGCAGCAAGAAAGGCGAACACGCAACATAAATCTGGGGTTAAAACAGAGTAAAACCCTGCAGCACAAATATATGTAAGGCCAATTAGTCTCTGTGCAGGAGCCATTTTTTGTTTCACCAAGTGGCTCTCATTTTTTAAGGGCTCTCATTATTACAGTAACAAACAGGGCTCTGCTACTGATACACTTTACGTCATGTAAATAGCACCGGGTCAGCTTGCCATGGCAAACGGCACATAAATTTTATGAAATCTTTAATCATCCTACATCTGTTTCACGTTGTAATAAACGCCTCATTGCTGGTTACTTTGGACAATCTGAACGCTAAAAACTCGAAGCATTTGTGCCCTGGAGAACGCATTGCTCCAACTGGGCTCTATCTCAAATGCTAATGTGAACATGAAAGAACATGCGGTTTTGGACGCTGAACTTATCCACTGTGTCACACAGGAGAATAGAGAAGGCACTGTTCTGGAATCCTGGATCCTGATTGCTCAGAAGGTCTTTATAAAGGTTTCTATAAATGCCCTCATTCTAATATGGTTGCTGTCGTGCACAACAGCTCATGCACAGGGACTTGTATGGCAAACACTCCACGTAACCGATTTAAAAAACATGCATGATTGTTAAGTTTCCTGCAAGGTGGTGTTTGTTTAACATTTACAGAAAGAGTCCCCAGTGTCAGTGCTTTGCAACGGTAACGCTGTCACTTTAGGTTTCTTCAGGACAGAGGAGTTTTCTCAGTAACATCAAAAGCTGCATTTCTGGTCTTATTAACTTAAAGAAAGAGAAAAAAGAGAGGCTCATGAGGGAATGACTGTTTATAGCTGCTGTAATGTAAGTGAGAACAGGAACTGACTCGTTTTGTGGACAAACTGCTGTGGTGTAAGAAGAATAAAACACATTGGGATGTGCTACTACAGGAAATTACTCAACTTCGGTTTGATAACAGTAATGGCTTGATATAAGTGGTATAAGAGGAATAAAACACTGGTGTTCACTTCAGGTGGTAACGCAATCTACATTGTTGATCATTTTCCTTTAACAGCAAATCCTATTCTGTTTGATTTTTTTACATATTCATTACTTCAGTGTTCCTATTCTTTTTCATATTCAGTCACTTGATGGAGAGCACAGTGGTGCTAAATCCATATGGCATCAAGCCATATATAGAAAATATTATATCAAATTTGCAATATCTAAACCTGACATGTGCTGTGCATTGTGGGTAATGAGCAGAGTACTGCCTTATGAGCACTTGAAAACACTTGGATTTGGGATGTTTGTGGAAATGACTGACGTCTGGGTGGCAAGCACCTCGATGTGAACTCTGTCGTTTTAGCATGTGTGTGTTGCTTGCTTTTTAATGATGCAAATGTGTCCAATTAATGACCTCATAGCGCTTTAAGGAGCGAAAGAATGAGAACGAGAGGGGAAAAAACCAGCGAGAGAGAGTTTGCAGGTGCGTTGGGATCAGTCCAGAATCATCGTGGGCACATTTCTGCGCCGCTGTTTCACAGCTGAATGGCGTCCAGCTGCACTATATA
>JAOVVH010000048.1:898925-913054 GCA_028566435.1 Scorpiodoras heckelii | reverse complement strand
ATAAACAGATTGAGAGCAAGTTTTCCCTTCACGCTTCACAAGGGAACATGGAATGTGTCCTCAAAATACGGGGATTTTAGTTTTGTCTCCAAACATGCTTTCTGCAGTTATTATGCATATTCAGCCACAATGGCTGAGGCAATAAAGAAAAGACTTGTCTCTCACGTCTAAAAGTGGGCATATATTTGTATAGAGGTGATGTGATAAAGGGTTATAGCTACATGCTGATGTAGTGAGTGTGTGTTCCAGTCTTCATCATAAGTTAAGTTCACATGCAGATGTCAGAACTGGAGGGAGACGAGAGGTACAGGAGTATGAGAACTACAGGACCCGGGGGTTAGGAAGCTAGAAGAATTTCTCTAGAACCCTAGGGGGACATAGGAGTAATAGAAAAGTTAGATTAAAGTAGTCTAGCAGAACCAAGACACTAACTAGAAAAGGTACTAGAAGAGCTCAAAGTGAACTAGGACACTAAATAAACAAGCAGAACTAGGAAATTCTGGCTAATAGTGTACTAAAGGAATGAGAAGAACTAGATAAACTAGCCCACTTGTGGAACTGTGACAAATAGCAGAACTAAGCAATATGGACAAGTAGGACATAAGGTGAATTACTTTCTAGAAGAACTAGGAATTTAGAAGAAAGTAGCACACTAAGAGAGAAAAAAAACAAAACAAAACTACAACACAAGAAGACGCTAAGACACTAGAGTAAGTATGAGAAACAGCAAACAAAGAAAACTAATCTGAGATGTTAGGGGAGCTGGGAGACCTAGGAAATTAGAACAAAGAGGAAAATGGGAAACTGGGAAATTTGGGCAAGAAGGACACAAAGGGAAGTAGAAGAACTAGATTTGCATTTGCAGTCAGAAGTTTACATACACTCATCGTGGACATGGATGTCATGGCAGTATTGGGCTTTCGGTGATTATTTTGAATGGTTGTTTTTCTGGGGCAGTATGAGTGTATAACATACATCTTTAATAAAAAAAAAAAGAACAAGAATTTGTTGCACAAGTTGTGATTTTTGTTTTCTGAAATCACTGGGTCAAAATTATACATACAGTTTCAAAAATATGCATACAGCAAACCTAATATTATGTTAGTAAGCACGGCATGGTGGCACATTGGTAAACGCTGTCAGCTCACAGCAAGAAGCACCTGGCTTTCAGTCCTGGGTTGGGCGAAGGTTCTTTCTGTGTCAAGTTTGCATGTACTTCTTGTGTCTGCATGGGTTTCCAGGAGCTCCTGTTCCCTCCCACAGTCCAAAGATATACAGTCAGGCAAACTGGAAATACTAAATTGCCACTAGGTCTGAGTGTATAAGTCTGCTCTGTGATGGAATGGGGACCTCTTAGTTTCCTAGCACAGTCCACATATTTTCAATAGGCTTGAGATCAGGACGTGGGAAGGCCATTCCAATAGCTTAATGTTAGCCTGCTTTATCCAGTCCACAACCAGCTATGATGTGTGTTTTGGGTTATTGTCCTGTTGGAACACATATTTGTTTCCAAGTTCGACTGGCAGCAAACACTTCATGCTACCACCACCATGCTTAACAGCTGGTATAGTGTACTTAGGGTTGAATGCATCATTTTTACTAATCCAAACGTTTATCTGTTCATTGTGTCCAAACAACTTAATCTTTGTCTCATCTGATCATAAATTCTTTCCTCCAGAAGACCATGTGGTCAGCTGCAAACTGTAGAGCTTGAAGGTGTCGATTTTGGAGCAGGGGCTTCTTTCTTGGATGGCAGCGTCTCAGTCCAGGATGATGTTACATTTGCTTGGCTGTAGATAGTGACACTGGTGTTCCAGCAGCTTCTATTTTATGTTAGGCCTGTGATTTGTTGGTTCTTGGTTTGTTCCTGATCATCTGAACTAATTTCCTCTCAGCTGAGGGTGACAGTTTGGGTCTTCTTCCAGACCTTGGCAAAGTGACTACACCTCCCAATAACTTGTGGTTAAACGCAGTTGTTTGAACTGATGATCTTGGAATCTGCAGTTGTATAGAAATGGCTCCAAGATACATTGCTGGCTTGTGTTAATCTATGATCATCTTTCTCAGATCTGCGCTGAGATCCTTGGACTTTCCCATTGTAATGTGAGTTGGTCAATTCACTGAGTGCTGTCAGACTCACCCTATTTATGTGGGCACAAGGAATCATGATCACTAACAGGAAGTTAAGAGGCCTTGGCCTTGACAAGTTAAGACATTTTGAAACTTTCGGTATGACTGAATTGATGATCTAAGCCCCAGAAAGATTGTTCAAAAGCTTGTGCACCAAATTCTTATTTTTTCTATTAAAGATGTATGTTTTACACTCATTCTGCTCCAGAAAAAAGAGCAGTTCACAGAAATCAGTAAAAGCCCAATGTTGCCATGACATTCATGTCCACGATGAGTGTATGTAAACTTCTGACTGCAGAAGCGCAGGGCCGGCGCCAGGGCAAATACAGCGGGGAGGCGTCATATATTTTAAATGGGGAGGTGATTCGAGTAAAGCTTTCCTACACGGAAAAAAGCTGCGTCTGCCTTTTGTGAATATTCGAGCCGGTCTCTGTCCTTATACCACACGACTGAAAACGAACGATAACAGTCGTTTTTGAACGGTTGTTTGAGAAACTGTTTAAGACACACCTGCTGTGGCTCTACATTACCAAGGTCATCAGGCAGAGTAGAGGGAATTTCAGCAGCGCTCTTGGTGCTGCTCGAAGCGCTAATGCTGTTTACTGGCCTGCATCAGTAACCGTGAACTTGGACACACTCAAAGAAACGTGAGAAGAGGAATCTGATGTTTCTTCGTTCTTTGTGTTGCTGTCTGGTGTTTTATCTTTAAGCAGCCATTTTCGGATGTCCATGGCTTAAAGCGTTTAGGCAGCGATGCCGTTAACACGTCTCTCTCTGTTCCTGAGGTCTAATCAGGAGGCCCCGCCCTCTATCATAGCGTCTTTCAGGTTTCATTTGCTAAGTGTGACCAATAACCACCAACTTCATCACTTATGAATTTGACTGACATGAAAAATTACCTCATTGTTATGGTCGAACAAAGCTGCGCGACACAAAACTGACTGCTTCAAACACGAAAAAAAAAGATAATAATAATCACACAATATTAAGGGGGCAGAACGTTACTCTTGAGGGGGCAACGCCCCCTTTTGCCCCGCCGTTGCGCCGGGCCTGAGAAGCGGAACTAGTAGCAGAACTTACGTTATGGAAAAGCCTTCCAATTACTGTTGGGGACCAGGCTAAGTCTAGGTTGGAAACCTATTTCTTTAGTCAAGCCTTTTGTCACTAGTTTTTGCTTTAGGTAAAGGCACAGGTCTGCAGAGTTCATGGCTGTAAAGTGTTCTGGTAAACTGGGCTGTTTGGATGCTGTCACCCCCAAATCTCAGGTTTGTTTTCTCTAAAGGTTTCCTTGAAAGAGCATACATAATAATCTGTATTCTATGCTCCCCCACCTCTTTCTTTCTCTCCTGTTCTTCTCCTCCCATCCCCTCTGTCGAGCTACATATGCTGCACCTTAAAATACCAGTGATCATGAATCCTTCACTACTTCTGTTTGGAGTTCTGATTATCAGTAAATCACTCACTCCTGCTAAGGATGGCTCCACATGGAAAGCCCAAAGATCACCATGATGGACAACTTAAAGATACA
The DNA here is from genome assembly GCA_028566435.1 of Scorpiodoras heckelii. Taxonomy (NCBI): domain Eukaryota; kingdom Metazoa; phylum Chordata; class Actinopteri; order Siluriformes; family Doradidae; genus Scorpiodoras; species Scorpiodoras heckelii. The sequence goes on along the minus strand of JAOVVH010000048.1, from coordinate 909,396 downwards.
CTTAGAAACCATGAATTTGGCTTTGCAACTGATATAAACAGCCTTCCTATGATGGCTAGGACTAATTACTGGGGACAGTTTTACACTCCGTCAGTCAAATTTCCATCAGTGAACAGTTGATAGCATCAACAAAACAGACTTCATGTTAAAACTTTAATGAATTTAATGGCTAAAATTGCAGTTTTTTTACTATTTAAAATCCTGATCTACATCATTGGGAGTGAGTTTTTTCTGGAGAAATGTGCAGCAGGAAAAAAAAAAAAAGCAGCAGGGAACATCCTTGAAAAAGGAGTAACCCAGCTTTTTAACATTTGGAATTACAGCAAAGGGACGTTTTTACTCAGCATGTGAAATAAAACAAAGATGTAAGCCTCCTTACACATAACACTGAACACAAACACACTTTTGCATCGCAGAGAAGCACTTCTCCACAGGAGGCTCGGCAAAGATCAGGAATACTCTAACAACATAGGTCCAATTTAAACCCCTTAAAGTGAGTCAAATCCAGTAGAATGTTTCACTTCTCTCTCTCTTTCTCTCTCTCTCTCTCTCTCTCTCTCTCTCTCTCTCTCTCTGCAGTCCAAAGCCAACAACATAAACGTCTGAAAGTCTTCGGTTATCCAGAATAGTACAATGTTTTACACTTGACATTTTATGACATTTCTTATTGACATTGTGTGAGAATATCTGAATATCTCCTCAGCTGGGATTTATGGAATCTTGTTTGAGAAACAATGTTTGACAAAAGAATGCAATGAACCCTGTTGACGGATACCAGAATACTATTTTTTTTTAATCTTGAGCCTCATCGTGTGCATTTTTGGTATTGTAATATCATTCTAGTGCATGTCTCATCACACATGAACTCCACTTTGTGGTATCTTCAGCACATCTCCGGGTTGTAAGTGCAAGATAACACATTTTCAGGTATGTATCTGTAATGCTTCATGCATTTAAATACAGCCATCTGTCATAAGGAAATGTTTAGGATTGTGCTGCTGAAGGTCACTTTCTCGACCTATTAATGACTTTAATGGTCAGATTAAGTGATGGTTATCTTGGGAACTTTATCTCTGATTTCACGTCACAATCTGGGCATTTCATTCATTTAGTTCAGAAAGATCTCTCTGTGTGTCTGCAGACTAATGTCTGCTTTATCTCCAGAAGTTTTTCTCTTCTACATGATTTTCTACAATTTGTTCTGAATGTGTACATAGTGAAATCTGAAGGGCAACCAAGGAAACTAGATCCTTGTTTCCTCTAACCTGGGAAGGTAGGATCTACGAGGATTGGGTGGAATTTAGGGAAAGTGTAAAAACCTAAGAAATTAGGAGTGAAACTATCTACTGAGAATTAGTCTGGGGTACTAGGAGAAAACCAGCAATTTGGTAGAAAGACATATTAGGAAGTCTTGGGAACTAGGAGAACTATGGGACCGATGAAATTAGAGAAAATATGGATAACTGTGAGACTAAGAAGTTCTACAACCAGATAGGAAACTAGCAGAACTAGGAGAACTTTAGAACTGTAGATCTTGCAGAAACTAAAGAGCAAGAGAAACAAGCAACTATGAGAACACTATGAGGACATTGGGAACTATGTGCAATACAAAAACTAGGAAGGTAGGCCACAAAAAACAATGATTAAATTACAGAATTATGACTACTAAGAGAATTATGATAAATTGTAACCCTGGAGGAAATGGGAGAATTTTGAAACTGTAGAGCTAGCAGAAATTAGCAACAAGAGGGACCGAGGAATCTTAGGAACTAAAAGAATGATTAAAAAAAACCCAGGAGACTAAGATGAGCGCTACAATAAACTAGGAAGGGATGCAAACTAGGGGTACTAGGAGAAACTGACAGAAACAAAGAAATATTAGGAACTAAATGGAGTGGAATGACTTTGAATGTGTAGAATTAGCAGGAAGTACAGAGCTGGGAAATTAGAAAACCAGCTAAACTCTGCAACTAGAAAAGGATCGAAGGAAACTGCAAAACTTTGGAGACCTGTTAGGAAATAGGGGAATTAAGAGAACTATAGACACTAGGAAACTATAGGAATTAGCGGTACTAGGAGATTCTAGGATATTATTAAGTAATTGTTGAGTGTTGAAAGTTGATGGGAATAAGGACAAATGATGATAGGAGAAGACTGAACCTACAGAGCTATCAGAAACTATAAACAAGGAAAAAGAGCACTATTAGGAAAGAATACTAAAGGAAGTATGATTAACAGTGATAACAATAGGCGTTTTCACACCGAACAGTTCTATGGACTAATCTGAGGGGAACTGCCTTTTGTTGTGCATTCGCGTTTGAAGAAGGAACGATAAAGTGACATAAGGCATGCAACGGTTGGGGATTCTACGTCACTTCAGAGCGACATACCACAATAACAATAATCGATGCTGGTGTGATCAGAGCTGTGTGCATGGTGACTGCGTTGGAGAAACTTTATATAAATTCTCGCCTCTCTGTGCTGCTCCCAAAAAGTGTGTGCGTAATGCATCATCTTAATCTGTGGCTGAGAACTAATTTACTGTAACGCAGATATGAGAAAGCATGATGATTTGCATTGTGTCCCTTAAGAGTACCACTTACGAGTGTCAAACCACAGTTATTTGTTGTGTGTTTCATTAGGTGTAAAATCAGTGGTGTAAACCAAATCGGTAAACGTTTCATGGGAGCTTTACTTTTATATACTTTAAACCCTTCAAAGCCCCCCCCCACCCCCCAAAAAACCAAACAATAACCTTACAGATTCTGTTGTGGGATGCCTCTGACACAGAAATTTAAAGTTTTACAAATATGTACTAGTTATGTGTGCTTTGTCTTAGTTTGTGATGTCTATAGCATGCAAAAAGAAGTAGCTTTATTTACATATTACAACCGATTACCAATTACAACAGACTATATCATAAATAAATAACTTTCTTAAGCTTTTTGTAATCTTGTTTAATCTTTTTGATTTTTTCACAACACTGCTTTGTTAATGCCTAACGTAGCAAGTTGAGAGGAAATGCTAGCGAATATTTTTCAATTTCGCCTAGACGACTCGAAATCTTTTTGTACCTCCTCCGTCGTGTATAGGCTCAGTAAAGTCTGGACTTCACTGTCCATTTGTCTGTTGTCTGTTTTTTTTCCATAATTTGCAAGACCTACTGTTTACACAGCTACTGGTGTGCACACGTATATTTAAAAATGGCGGTTGTCATAAACATGTAAGTGCCTTTAGACCAATCACTGTACACTTATGCCTGCACCAATCATGGCATACTTATGTCAATTAGGGTTCCTATGCATGGAGAAAAGTACCTACCCTGAAGAAGGAGCTAGACAAGTCCCTATACAAAATGTTCTAAGAACTGCAATCGTCCGTAGTTCATGCGGTGCGAACGCGCAAGAAAGGGGGCAACAGTTATAAGAACTATATAAACGTTTCTCTTGTGGGAAAGCACCTAATGGGTCCTATGAACTAGTACATCTAGGAACTAAAAGAACTAATAGCAACCATGGGACCTAAGAGAAAATACATTTTGGAGTTTCATCTCCTCCATTTTCAGTTTAACAAAATCTTGGACCTTCAGGACGATGGTGCAAACCGTGGTAAGAGCAAGTACAACTCAAGACAACAAACACACAAGAAGTTTCCAGAAAGACGGAGCATCACCTAGACAGCATGAGAGAAAAGAATGTGATCAGCACGAGTCCTGAAGCCTTTACTGTGGTGTGAAGTGCTGCTGTTGGTGGTCGGGTTCTGTTTTGGGTCCTGTGCTCGCTTCGTGACTCACATCCTTAGTGTGTGTGTGTCTGTGTGTGCCTTGAGGTGTGTGTGTGTGTGTATGTGTGTATATGTGTGTTTCCTCTGTATTTCCCCTTCGGTGGGAAACGCTGACTCTTTAGAGATGGTACTTTTTACGAGGTGGTGTTAAAGCGTCCAAAGTGACCACAACCGTTTCCTGTTTGAGGTTTTTCAGAGCTTCAGCCAATCGCATGAGCTCAGCTCTGGGAAAGTTCTGGTAACTTGTTGCTGTTTAAGGGATTTCCCCAAGATTTACTACCAAATCGTGACCATTTAACCTTTTTCTGCAGGAATGACACAAATGAAAATTACACTGGTGAAAATTTTCACTTCTTTTCTGATTCTTAATCCTCATCATGGTGAGAAGTAGATCAAAATGTTTTTAGTATATATTTATTATTGTATATTATTGTGGTTTGATTGAGTTTGTATTATTTTTTACATTACATTCAGTCAACATTCAGTCATTAGGTGTATCTATAAAAAACAATGAAGGAGGTGTGGCTTGTATGTATTAATCACTATGAAAGAGGTGTATCTATAAAAAACTATGAAGGAGGTGTGGCCTGTGTGTTTTAATCACTATGAAAGTGGTGTATCTATGAATAACAGTGAAGGAGGTGTGGCCTGTGTGTATTAATCACAATGAAAGAGGTGTGTCCTCTGTATCTATAAAAAACAGTTAAAGAGGCGTGGCCTGAATGATCAGTAACACTGAAGGAGACATGGACTTGGTGTATCATTCTCTATGAAGTTGGCGTGGTCTGTGTGTATCAGTATCTATGAAGGAGGTGTGACTTGTGTGTATCAGTATCTATGAAGGAGGCGTGGCCTGTGTATATCAGTATCTATGAAGGAGGCGTGACTTGTGTGTATCAGTATCTATGAAGGAGGCGTGGCTTGTGTGTATCAGTCTCTGTGAAGGAGCTGGCCTGTCACAGTGAAGGAGGGATCTGTGCATTAATTACGGTGAAGGAGGCATAGTTTTAGTGTCTGTCTGTCACAGTGTAGGAGGTGTTGGAATGTATCAGTCTCTATGAAAGAGGCGTGGCTTGTGTGTATCAGTCTCTATGAAAGAGGCGTGGCTTGTGTGTATCAGTCTCTATGAAAGAGGTGTGGCTTTGGTGGCTGTCAGTAACTGTGAAGAACGTGTGGCCTCTATGTTTCTGTGAAATTGAAAGACGCGTGGCCTATGGGCATATCAGTAACATTAAAAGTGGTGTCTGTTAGTTTCAGTGAAGGAGGTGGCCTGTGTACCTGTCAGTCACAGGAAAAAGGGTGTGGCTTCCTACTCACTGCCATAATCACACTGGATCATGTTTTAAAAAAACATAAATAAAACTAAATTGAAACCGTTCCTTAGTGTCAAATCAGAGCAGTCATGATACTTTGGTGTCCTCGTTAAACTGTTCTCTCTTTTTCTCTGTCCATTTTCTCCAGATTTGTTCCATGTTTATGTGACAGGAACCAGAAAACGGGAACAAAGCTTTACTCCATCTCTGCCAATCCTTAGCTAAAAAGGCTTTCATCAGTTTTTCACAGAAACACCAGTGACATTGAAATCCCCAACGAATGACAGTTTCAATCTCTCTCTCTCTCTCTCTCTCTCTCTCTCTCTCTCTCTCTCTCTCTCTCTCTTTCTCTTCATGCATTTTACTGCCACTATGACATGCTCCATTTATGCAAGAATGGCGTTGACGCTACGCAGGAACTCCTCTCATCCTGTTGGGCTGTGTTTCAAACACTCGTCTTCCCTCCCTTTTTTCTTTCTAAGAAGTCGGACATACTTAATATACATTATCTCTCTCATCCATCATGACATCAGCCAAGTAAAGGACGCTTAGAGAAGGTGCAGGTGGGGATGAAGGTGAAGATGATTGATTGACCTCAATCACGCTAAATAAATAGACATTAAGAATGCTAACTCTTCTTGTTTATTAGCAGGATGTCTCTGGCAGGCTAATGGTCCCACAGACGGCCATGCATTTCTGGGTTTTCTTTCATTGAATTTTGGAGTGTTCTTTGTTCAAATGCGAGGACATGATTAAGTTGACAGCGCTTTTCTTTGTACTGGATTGCGCTCGCTTCCTTTTGCCAAGCTCTCATTAGCCATAACAATGGTTTTTGAGTCATTGCTTTTTTATTGTTTCCAATTTTTTTATGACTTTGAAAGTCCCTAAATCTCTGCCGGGTTTGGAATGAAGGGCATTCGCCAGAAACTCAAAGCCCAGCCTGGGGCTCTGATCTTGGGAACGATTTGCTCTCTGTGCTCCACTCCCTTTCTCTGCTCAGTGAGCTAAAGCTCACAGATTACTGAGATGCCGCTCGCTTTCCAGCCTTCCTTTTCCCTCAAAGCACATCGAACCAGGATTTGAGGGATGATGTGATGGAATTCTTCTCTTTTAAAAAAAATAATAACATGGTGTCACTATAAAATCAGAACGGCTTCATGTTAACCCGGTTCAGTTAGGATTGATCTAATGCTACATTCACACCAGCAAGAAACAAGGCACCTTTTGTCGGTGTGGCCTGTCCAGAATTTTTTCCCCAATGAGAATTGGTTAGTAGCGACAGGTTATATTGTCTGTCCAGAAAGTACTGAGAATGAATTTCCTGTGCTTTATAGGGTTTATGCATGGGGATGTGTTTTAATCTTGGGGAACAAGTAGAAATCACACAGAGCCAAGTTGGGGCTGTAGGGTAGATGTGGAAGGACTGGAATGTTTGTTTCAGCCAAAACTTCTCTCACAGTCAGTGAAGTGTGCGTTGTCATGATGGAAGATCCATGAAGAGGCGATCTGGCGGTGTACACGCAAAACCCTCTCCCACAAACGCTCCAAATCTCCAAGGTAAAATGTTCCATTTACTGTTTGGCCTTCTGGTGCGAATTCTTTATGGATGATCCCTTGAGAATCAAAAAAGACGAGGAGCAGTGATTGATTTTTGATTTGATCGTGTGAGCTTCCTTTGGGTGAGGTGATGTCATGTGCCATTCAGCACTTTGTCTTTTTGTCTCAGGAACGTCTCAGGAGCTTGTAAATAACCTATCTTCAACATTTCAGGAGTTTCTGATTCACTTTCAACGTTTTTCACACAGAATTTGTTTGTGTACCGTTGCTCCGAACTCGCTTGCATTGTTCCAGTGATGAGGTACTTCGGCATGGTTTCATAAAAACAAACGTCTGGGCACTGCAAAGGCTAGAATGCAACTGAAATGGGTCCTGCTGTTTAACTGAGATCCCACTCTAACTGACCTTGAACCATTCTCATGTGTAAGCCCTGTGGAGTGCAGGAATTTCATTCTCATTACTTTCTGGACAGACTTTGTATTACGCTTCCAAATCTATCTATTTAAACACAAATTAAATGGTGAACTAATTCGTCTGAAAATCAGTTGCTTGATTTACATGTCGTGTGCTCGCCTTTGTACTAGCTTCATAGCGAACTGTACTAGCTATGTACACTCGAGGCACTAACAATCTCTGCTTCTTCCTTCCAAGCTGCATTATTTTTCTTAATGTCTCTATATGCATTTAACGACAGGTCATATATGACAATAGAAGACGAAACCACAGATATAAGTTTGTTATCAGCATCAGACAGTAAATAGGAGCTAAGTGCAGTCTGGAACTAAAGAGCGCCTAACAGAAGAAATGTCGGATCAGACGTGCTATGGAATGAATTGTAGGAATTGTAGAAGACAGTTGTTATTTTACAGTGTCACATAATTTTAATTGAATTTGAATCACAATTCAGATTTTGCTTGTAGCTGAAATTGTCGCTCATGTACGTAAAAAAATGAACAATTGCTTTGTTGCTTGCTAGCATGAACACAGCATAAGGTGTGTTGGAAGATACTGCTTCCAATCCAGCCATGTCGTAAAATCTTTTCAATTAACTATAAATGACAATTCGTTATATTTATACTAAATCATATCTCAATTCCAGTCCAGTGAGATTAGTGTTTTAACATTTAGCAAGTTTCCTTTCAATCTATGTTTATTGGTATAGCACAGTATAAGTTGAACCTTGTAGCTACCAAAGACAATCATGTTACACAAGGTAGTCTGGCTTAGCTAGCTAGCTAACTGCATATTTAGAAGAAACCCACCCCCCGATCAATTAATAACATGAAAAAATGTGCTAACATAAGTTGCCTATAAACATTTGTTTTTTTTAAAAAAAAAAAATTCTTTTTGAAGGTAGCTACACACTGAAGTACCAGAAAAACTGGTACTGGAGCCTATGTAAAATACATGTGAGAATGGCAAGTTATCACGATTTAGCAATTTTCAACTTGGTTTAACAGTTAGAGCTCATGACATGGGTCAGAGCATTTCAGAGGTTGAAGCACATATGAGCATTACAAGGGTGTATCGTTACTACAAGAATTCCGGAAAAACCGTAAACTTACGACAGCAGTGTGGCCGTAAAAAAGACTCTGGGTGAATGTGATCAGCGTCAGTGGGCAAGAATCGTTTCACGTACAACACTGCCTCAAGTAACATCGAAATTCAATGCTGGGGCCTCGAGGACTGTGCAATGATCCCTCTAAGATCCCAGGGGGACCTACCAAGTATTAACTGGTATACCAGTTTTTCTGATACTTCAGTGTTAGATACAATCCTGCGAAGACACCAACAGGTGATGTTGAAAAGGTGGACTAATGCAAGCTGTTAGCCAAAACACTGCATATTTCCCATAGGTAGCCGATAACGTTTAGCCCCATAAGTCCCTTCTAAGGAATACCAAATAGCCTACACACTGCGTACATTGTACTGCCAGTTCATTATGCTTAATTCAACACCATGTTTTTCCCCCAAGTTTGGCTACTGCAGAGGATTTGGGGATACAAAGGACAACCCATAAAAGCCAGATGGAGGATATAGACATAATCAGATGCCTTTCTTAGTCCAAGCCTAGCTCAAGCATCTGGTAAGTAAGTGTGCTAAAAATAAATGCTAGTTGAGGTAAGTTCAAAAAGTTTTTATCCAAGACATAATCAGAAAAGGTCGGATTTTAGATGTCTGTGCAAGGATTGGAGACTGAGCGAGGTAAAACAAATTCCACCACTTAGATCTCAGAGAAATCCAAACCAAGAGACCTGAGCTGAGTCGAACAGCTAAAGCTTCTGGATTACCAAAACGCAAAGTGCCAAGTTTGCTTCCTGTTCTTCAACACTTGCTTGCTATTTCACCATCATTTTGATGAGGGCCCGGGGAGTAAAACCACAACATATGATATACTGTCATGTTTAACACGTGACATGTGTAACAATGGTGTTATTGTGGACAAAACAGGCAGCACTTTTAAGGAGGTCTTAAGATGAAGTGCCCTTGGTCCCTTTGTTTCACTGCGCTAAAGCTTTTGGATTAGCGAGACGCTAGGGCCAATTTGCTTCACGTTTCCTAACATTTGCTTTCCGTTTCTCAGTTGCTCTTACGAGCCTGAGAGGAATTAACACAGGACTTGTAAAGCTAAGAACATGCTGTTTGGATAAAATGTCTCAGGCTTGAGTGTTGAGAGTTAAAAAGTGAAACCGGAAGGGTTTAGGTTCTAATCCCAAAACCACTGTTCAGCCATTAAGCAACAAAAAGGTTTTAGCTTGGGTTCTGCCTCACTTGTACACCGACAGATAAAACTGCCTGCCAAGTGGATAAATATAAACGTAATAAACAAATATTACAGAATGCAGCTCCAGAAGTCCTGCCCGCATTCCTCACCATGGACGACTTCTTTAATCAAACGATGCCATTTATTTATGCCATACAATAAAAAAGAAGAAGGAGACCTTGTGGCTTTTATTACGCTGAGAACGCTGCCAGATGGCCCCCAGGCTCCCCAGTGAAAACAAAAGGAAAAATAAAATATGTTCAGTAGAAGAACCCTTAATAAGTGCGGGCCTGTAAAAATTACGCACAGGTTCTCTGGCAGCGCTCGCCGTTCAAAGCTCAGAGATTATTTGGCCACTGAGAGACGTAAATTTGTGTTTTGTTAAATATCAGCAACGCTGAGAGCTTCGTTACGAGCGTGCGACTGTATTTCAGCAGGAGAGCAGGAACAGATCTAACTCGTTTTCCTGACATTCTGACATTAAAAGGCAAAATAAACACACTGATATATATATAAAGCTTCATTAAATCTGCTTGGAGCAAACAAACCAAAAACGTTTTTGGTGTTTAATGTGTCTGGTGTCTGGACTACTTGAACCTGGAATCTGATTGGCTGGATGCGTTGTTAATGAATCTATTTACATTTTCTCTTTAGCCTTTACGTTCTGATTGGACAATGAGGTGTTGATTAATATTCGACATCAATTATTAAAAATGAATCATGAGATACTGTATTTATATACATATACATTTATTTATTATAAATATTTCTTGCCTTAAGATCCACCTTACAGAAGTTACTCTTGTTCTTTGGCATGTTACTGATCAGTTCTGGAGGGAAAGTGATTCAAAGTTCTCGTCTTTATTTTCAGTTTCTGCTGACGATGAACGTGAGTGATGAACACACACAAGATGAGCACACGGGCTCGCTGATCTCTTAAAACAGCAGGTGGAATAATGCAGGAAAGCAAAACCCTCCTCTATGGAGGGTGGTTTGTGACAATATTATATAATTAAATGAATAAATAAATAATTAATTAAAAGTAGAATTAATT
>JAOVVH010000048.1:681358-696889 GCA_028566435.1 Scorpiodoras heckelii | reverse complement strand
TAGTTAACATCACTGGGGCTGAAATGATTTCTTTTTTTCATTTATGATGTAAATAATCATGACACAACTCTGGTTTCTGCTTTATTGAAAATTATCGACTTAATTTTTCTAAAATATTAGAACATTAACATTTGCTGAAATATTTGAATTGATTCCTTTAAAAAAATTCTGAAGATTACAGTTTTTAGGAAGATTAAAATGTTTTACTTTTATGTTTTATGTTTAAAATGTCATATTATTTTTGCAGAAGATTACTTTTTTCTGAAGATTTTTTTCTAAAGATTTAGTTTTTTTCTGATATACAAAAACGTTTCTTTGAAGAAGAAGAAAATTACATTTTATTAATTTTATTCAATTATATTTATTCTGATTTAATTTTTACAGTTAAAGAGTAAACTTTGTTGACTCAGTAGAATGTTTTGAAATAATTGCTGATTAAGGACATTTATCACTGATCTCATGAGCACTGTAGTTACAATTTTTTTTTCATTCATTTTAAAATTATCCACAATACTCCTGTGCTGAATAAAACACACATTTTAGATGTATTATACTGATTAAATGCCAGTTTCAGATATACATAGTTGTACACATCTACTAATTCATCTCTCTGTTTTTAAATCTTTGTCCTTATACAGTACATGGCTTGTAATGGCTGCCTGGTGACATAATTTCCTTTACGGCTGTCAGTATTTTTCTCTGTAGCGTTGATGTTCCCTGAGACAAGCTGATCTGATAATTGCAGTTCTCTCAGGAGCTTTACTCTAACTATGAAAGACAGACAGAAAGCAGAAACGTGCTTTAAAGTCCATTTCAGGATTTTTTTTGGACACGTCTCCACATTTGGATTGACATCGAAGACCAACATGTTTGCACCATAAGATGGATTTGGCAAACGTGAACGTAGCACCAGGCGCTCGCTCATTCTCCGTTCTGATGTGAGCTGACGAGAGGAATGAAAATTAAACACTGGCACGCTTCTAGTTCTAATCTTGAAAAAAAATGTAGTCAGCATAATTGACATACACCATGACTGAAACGTTGTGCTAATTTTAGCCAGCTTAGTTTATAACTAAATGAACATAAGCCATTTTTACAATGATATTAGAATGTTGCTATTATGCAGCTGCACTTACTTGCAATCTTAAATCTTAAAAAGTATGCAAATAACTACTGATGGGTTTTTTTTTTTAAAAAGTAGCTAGCATCATGTACTTATCCAGAATGAACACAAAAAGTTATGTAAGACACTTAAATATCCTCATGTAGGCATGGACTGCCAAGCTGCTGTATATTTCTAATGCTTAAAATAAAATGCTATTTAAATTATCTACATATTTTAAACAAATCTTGTACAGGTGTATCTCAATAAATTAGAATATCATCGAAAAGTTAATTTTTTTCAGTAATTCAATTCAAAGAGTGAAACTCAAATATTATATAGATTCATTACTCACAGAGTGATCTATTTCAAGCATTTATTTCTTTTAATGTTGATGATTATGGCCTACAGCCAATGAAAACCCAAAAGTCAGTATCTCGAAAAATTAGAATTTTGTGGAAAAAGTTCAATACTGTAGACTCATGGTGTCACACTCTAATCAGCTAATCAACACAAAACACCTACAAAGGTTTCCTAAACCTTTACTGTAAATGGTCCCTCAGTCTGGTTCATTGCTACACAATCATGGGGAAGACTGCTGACTTAACAGTTGTCCAGAAGGCAGTCACTGAAACCCTTCACAAGGAGGGTAAGCCACAAAAGGTCATTGCTAAAGAAGTTGGCTGCTCACAAAGTGCTGTATCCAAGCATATAAATGGAAAGTTTAGTGGAAGGGAAAAGTATGGTAGAAAAAGTGCACAAGCAACAGGGAAAACTGCAGCCTTGAAAGGATTGTCAAGAAAAGGTGATTCAAGAATTTGGGGGAGATTCACAAGGAGTGGACTGCTGCTGAGTCAGTGCTTCAAGAGCCACCACACACAGACGTATCCAGGACATGGGCTACAACTGTCGCATTCCTTGTGTCAAGCCACTCATGACCCAGAGACAACGTCAGAAGCGTCTTACCTGGGCCAAGGAGAAAAAGGACTGGACTGCTGCTCAATCGTCCAAAGTCCTGTTTTCAAATGAAAGTAAATTCTGCATTTCATTTGGAAATCAAGTTCCCAGAGTCTGGAGGAAGAGTGGAGAGGCACACAGTCCGAGCTGTTTGAGGTCTAATGTGAAGTTTCCACAATCAGTGATGGCTTGGGGAGACATGTCATCTGCTGCTGTTGGTTCACTGTGTTATATCAAATCCAAAGTCAGCGCAGTCGTCTACCAGCACATTTTAGAGCACTTCATGCTTCTCTCTGCTGACAAGCTTTATGGATATGCGGATTTCATTTTTCCAGCAGGACTCGGCACCTGCCCACACTGCCAAAAGTACCAATACCTGGTGTAATAACCACAGTATCACTGTGCTTGATTGGCCATCAAACTCACCTGACCTAAACCCCATAGAGACTCTATGGTGTATTGTCAAGAGGAAGATGAGATACACCAGACCCAGCAATGCAGACAAGCTGAAGGCCGCTATCAAAGCATCCTGGGCTTCCATAACACCTCAACAGTGCCACAGGCTGATCGCCTCCATGCCACGCCGCATTGATGCAGTAATTCATGCAGAAGGAGCCCCAACCAAGTATTTAGTCCCTATACTGTACATGCTTTTCAATAGGCCAACATTTATGTAGTAAAAATAATTTTTAAAAAATGGTCTCGTGTAATATTCCAATTTTCTGAGATACTGACTTTTGGGTTTTCATTGGCTGTAGGCCATAATCATCAACATTAAAACAAATAAACGCTTGATATAGATCACTCTGTGTGTAATGAATCTATATAATATGAGTTTCACTTTTTGAATTGACTTGCTGAAGTAAATTAACTTCTCAGTGATATTCTAATTCATTAAGATGCAACTATATATTAAAATATAGCTTAATCACCTAAAAGACAATTCTTTTGTTTTTCTGTAAAAATGAAATGGCCTTAGCTTGCTTATTAGCACTCACTTACACACTCACTGGTGAGAAACCTTTGCTAGTTATTATTGAAAATCTTGTGCTAGCTTGGTCTTGTTGTCTTACATTTCCAATCAGAGTGTCCAAATTCTATATGTAAGAGAAGAAAAGCAAGTTATAATTTGCATATCACAATTTTGTTCAAATATTTTACTCTAAGCAGTTGATCAGGATGTCATATGATCAAGGTTGATGATTGGCTCAGATCAATCTTTATTACTACTAGGACAGGATTAAATTTATGGAACATGTGTCTGTTCAGTAATATTTGTCGGAGGACATCTATCGTAATTATGAGTTATTTATATGGGATTAGAATCATATGGGACCAGAAGTGGGCGTATCTAGATCATGACACTAAAAACTCCATGTGCACTACACACTTTAACACAAACGGATTATTGATCATTATTGTAAGCACTTCTTGTTGTGGCTTGAAATAATTAGAAGGTCACATGATCGTCACATGTTGGTAAGGCATGTAGCTGTGCTGGGAACTCAGTAACTTCTCTAAAAACCCCTCCCTTCTCTGATACACCATTTACATTTGTAGATTCATTTTTCCGTCTATGTCCTATGTTTTAAACTTGGTCTTGGCCTGAGATGATAGAAAAGAGAAAAGGAAGAGTGCTTCCTGGAGCATCTTTATACTGAGGAATAAAGGTAAAAAAAAACTCTTTCCCACAGGATATATTGCACTTTTTCTCAGTTCAGACATGATACAAGGACCTCGGGATATTTAGGGTAAAAAAAAAAAAAGTCACATGACAGATATGGATGGAACTAAAAGCCTAGAGATGCTCCAAGAATAATTACATCACCCGACCTCCACATGTAAAGCTGGTCCAATCTGAATAGGTCTTTTGACTCCACCTCTTTGTTGCCACCTGTTGCTTGGGAAAAAACATCAGGTCCTTTTTTTCATCATATGGAAGCAATTAACTTGAAATAATGACTGGATCCGTGTTGATTCCACTGAATAGTTTTAATCGCAGCACTGATGATCAGATGATGACCTACAATTCTGCGGTAAACACATTCGCTCATAGCCGAGCGAGTGGAAAACAAAAATCACGGGTTTGATTACGTGAACCTGCCGGGCCTGCTGTGTTGACTGCAACACTTCACAGCTCATTCCTTATTTTCCCTTTGACTGTTGCTATGTTGACAAAATATTATTCCTACGAGTTATGTTTCCGTCCTTGAGAAACACAGAGAGAGAGAAGGAAGGGGGGGGGGGGGCAACCGGCAACTCTGAAGCATCCAGAAGTCGAACAGAGGGAAGAGGAAGCCAGATCTTTAATCACTTCCATATCTCAGTGAGCGAGAGTTCCCGTGTCGACATGAGTGCTTTCTCAGCGCCAGTTGCAAAAATGCAGTGACATCATCCTCACACAACAAACTGTGTATTCAAGCAAGTAGAGGAAGGGTGCACTGAGATGAGTGCCAGCATGGGTAGAAAATAGACAGCTTCTCATTAGCGAGAGAAAAACTGGGCTAATGACGGAACGCTGCCCTGTTTACGTGTCAGTAAAAACGCTCGGTTCTGATTAGTCGTTTCATTATCTAACTGCCACCAGCTTCTTGAAATGTTTTTTTTTCTAAAACACACAGGTGTGATACCTGATGTGCACGTGCATAACGTGTGTGACGTCTGAACAACTATAGGCAGTTACCTCAACATTAACACATGCTGTGCTACATAACAGGCACCCATCACAAAAAACAACCACAACAAAATCTAATACTACATGTACCATAAAGTTAATGTTGCATGTAAACTATTCCTCCCTCGGGCGGCACAGTGGCTCGGTGGGTAGCGCTGTTGCCTCACAGCAAGAAGGTCCCGGTTTAATCTCCGGGTGGAGTGGTCTGGGTCCTTTCTGTGTGGAGTATGCATGTCTTCCCTGTGTCTGCGTGGGTTTACTCCGGGCACTCAGTGCCCTTAGTGTATGTGTGTGTGTGCCCTACGATGGATTGGTGCCCTGTCTAGGGTTGATCCTGCCTTGCGCCCTATGCCGCCGGCTAGGCACCAGCTCTCCCTTGACCCTGGGGACAGGAATAAGCTGTTAAGATAATGAATGAATGAATTAACAGGACAAGAGCCTTTAATAGTTGTAAAGGCTAGGCTGATTGAGGCAGAGAGCTTATAAGCTCATGTCACAATAGGGGGAAAAAAACGTTTAAAACTGGCACAGCAGCTGGTTAATAACAGGGTGTCATGAGTACTCATGCAAGAATCGCAACAACACAAAACAAAAAAGAAAACCACTGTAATCAGGCAGACCAAACAACAACAATAAAAAAAACCCAAACAAAAAAAAGTAAGGTCTGTTAAATGCACTGCAGGCACATAATAATTAGCAATGGGGGAAAAGAGCATTTACAACTGAAGGCACTCAAATTCAAAAACAAAAGAAAGCACCATAATCACAGGCCAGCATAGGCCCATATGGATATTCTTTCCATTTTCATTGCCCCTGTAACAAACTAGTACAAATATATAGTACAAAATTAAACACTATTAATCACAACAGTACAAAGTGAGCAAAAAATAAACACAATATTGGGCACCTTAAACCTAAACGTTTATACTCTCATACATGGCCTATGGAACACTTGGGTTCCAAAAGATAAAGTTATTGTATGCAAATACCCAGAGCACGCTTTATTATATTTAATTCATATACAGCTACGTTTGAATGGGACTCCCAACTCCAGTCCATGTAACCTACACAGTTGCACACTGGCTTCAGATGAAGCATGATAAACACTGTTTGAAATGCAATACAGTGTTTAAACGCTGCTGTTTAGCAATATAGACAAGCACATCTTGGGTAAAAAAAATATATATATAACTGAAACATATTGCTGGTGGTGTTTTGCATTGAGCTCACATGCTCTGCATAGCAGTAAGTGTAGAGTTCCCCGACTCACTAGCCAACAGTCAAGTACAATGTCGAAGTGTTGCTTATGTGTTCTAAGCATCTGCTCCTTCTTTGAATGAATGAATGAAGTTCAATTTATATAGCGCCTTTCTCAAACCCAAGGACGCTTTACAGTCAACATACACAACATACAACATATCTTTAACATTTATTGAGTCATGTGTTTAAAGCACAACAAATAATGGGCTAGCAACCACCTTTCCAACTCGAGACTAGCATATGGGAATGGCAAACCAAACATGTTGGAACCGCTTCTCTTCTGCTACTTCCTCTTCTGCCCCACCCTATATTACATAGGTAAAAGAATAGAGAGAAAAATGGATTAGAGCTCGGGGTCCTAAGGCCCCAGGTTAAGTGAATAACTAGGCAGCACTAGACAGTGAGAAGAGGGGAAAATAACACTACACCCTATAACCTCCACCCCGACAAAACTCATCATCCTGGTCAGAGATCTCAGTCTTTTTCATGACACATCTACAGTCTAAACACAGTTTGCACCAACGCACTGGAGGTTACTAACCTGGCCCTAATAGAATTGATTCATCCCTTGTTGGCAAAGGCAGTAATAGTCAGATTGAAGGGGTTACTATATTTGATGCAATAGTGTGGCAAACTTGGTAAAGCTACCTGTTTAACTCCACTAAACCTTTCACTGATACTCACCGAACACCCATTGCACATTATAGCACAATGTGTAACCCACCCAAAGGAGTGAGGGTTGGAGCTTACATTAGTGACTGGTATTTCTACCACTCCATTATTGACCAGAAGTAAAGCTTTAAATATCTGAATTCCCACTACGAATTGAGTTTCCTCTATGGGTGGCATGATAAATCACGTGTCTCTATCTGGCAGACTGATGGATGAGTCTGGGTTTGGTAAATGCCAGGAGAACGTTACCTGCCTGTCCAAAATAAAGATTGCAAGTTAGGGCATCTGTTAAAGGTGCAGACCCCTGTGTAGATGCATTTAGAGCTTGTTGGATAAGCATAGCTGCTTCCCTGAGTAATTCAGGACAGCTTTTCTTTGTACTCTCCATATCTGCCATACTAGGTACTTTCACAGGCATACTTTTGCTTGGCCTGGGAATCAGTGTTCATTTGTCTGCACTGCAGCTACAGAAGGCAGGTCGTTCATACTCCTCAACCAATCAGCAAGCGCTCTGTATTTTGAAGAGTGAAAGTGACGTTTAAAATTTCAAGGCTTATTTCATATTGTCAGTAGTTATTATTTATACATTTTATGGCACATTAAATTATGATTTTATTTAAATTAAATAAAATCACTTCTAATTTTACTTTTATTTATTCATTGTCACATGATGCCATATATTTATTTATTGACTGATTGATTAATTTAATTCATTTTGTCCCAGAAAACCCTTCATACAAAGTCCCTGTCTCTGCATAATTCAGCATAATTGATTGTTTGGTGCATGTTCTACACACAGTTTGTCTGTCTGGTTATGTAGATATGGTCCCTTTATGAATGAGTGCTTTCTGGGTTATTATTGAGCAAAATAAAAGACACATTTATCTAAGCATCCAAATGAAATGCCAACTACAGAATACAGCCTTTCAGTTTGGTCTTGTTGAAGCAGGAGAATCTCTTGAATGTTAGTTTCCCAGTTCAGTCAAGTGATATTTGACATAAAGTCTATTATATGGAACATGTTATATTTCTATAGAAAATTAAAAAATTTCTAAAGGAAAATGTTATGGTGATAATTATTGTTATCATTTTATTACCCAGCCCTAGTTTATTTTTTAATTGCACACACAATAACATGCCCCTCTGTCAATAAATGTTCTATCGATACTTCTTTGTTAATTGTCTTATTTGAATTGTCTTATATTGAATTCAAGTCTAGAAACTAAATCTTTCCAACTTTCACTTTGCAGCCAAATTTGTATGTAGAGAGACACTTTTTTCTAGACATCTTTCCAATGAGCTGAAAAAGACAGCTATTCACCTTTCAATTTTGAACCAAATCTTAAAGCTGTTGAGACGTTTCATCTGGCAAAGCTTATATAGTGTATATATGCAGATCACCCATGCCATTGGTACTGATGCACCCACATGCCATTGCAGATGCTGGTTCTTGCACTTTTCATTGGTAACAGTCTTTTTAGTCTTATCAGGCTGGCCTTTTTTGTCTTTGGAACATAAAATCCAACATCTGTTTTTCCCAAAAACAAGCTAAAATATAGACTCATCTGATGACAGATCATGTTTCTTTCAGTACATCTCAGATGACTTTGGGCCCAGAGAACTTGACGGTGTTTCTGTGCAAAATGAATATATGGCTTCCTCTTTGCATAATACAGTTTCAGGTTGCATTTCTTGAAGCAGTGGTGGACTGGATTCAGTGAAAATGATTTTCCAAAGTCTTCCCGAGCCCATGTGGCTATGTCATTCAGGGTCGCATGAAGGCTTCTCAAACAACATCACCCGAGGGCTCTACGGTCACACACATTCAGCAGCAGTTTCCGCCCTTGCCCTTCCTGCACCAAGATTTCCCCTGAATCCATGAACCTTTTCATGAAATTATGAACTGTAGATAGTGAAAGACCTAAATTCTTTGCAGTCTTGCACTGATAAACGTTGTATTTGAACTGACTGATAAATCTCTCATGAAGTTTGGCAAAAAATGTTGAACCATGACTCATCCTTGCTTGCAAAGTCTAAGCCTTTGGTGGATGCTCCTTTTATACTTAATCTTGATGACATCACCTGCTACCAGTTAAACTGCTAATTGTGGAACCTTCCAGTGTTACTTGTATAAATTTTTCAGTCTTATTCTGCCCCTGTCCAAACTGTTTGAGTGTGCTGCAGCCACCAATTTATAAATGTGTTTATATATAACAAACAGAATTAATCTGAGGTAAGTAAAACTTACCAATTAATTACTGTACAGTACGATGCAGAAGTCTTAGGCACATGCGAAGACTCGCTGTAAAGCAAAAATGCCTTCAAAATAATTGAAGATGTTTCTACATAAAAGAAAACACTATAAAGTGCAATAAACAGTACTAAACTAAAGGTAGTCAATATTTGGTGTGCCTTTTTCTTAAACAGTGTTCCCAGGTACTGTGTGTACAGTTTTATAAGGAAATTAGCTTTTAAGTTTTACTGAGCATCTTGGAGAATCTGCAACAGCTCTTCTGGTGACTTTGACTCTCACACTTGCTTCTTTTTTTGCATGTAAAACCCAGCAGCCTTCATTATGTTTTTTGTCTGAAAAGTGGTATATTATGTAAAGTGTTGCTTTTGTTAATGACATACAAATATCTTTGTGTAACATTAAGTTTTTGTTGGAAAAGTAACATTTGGAAATATAAAATCTTTTTGTACTGATTCAATGAGGAAAATTAAAAAGTAAAAATCAATAACAAAAGTTGTACCTAAAAACAAAAGCGTGCCTAGGGCATTTGCTCCTAAGACAATGTTTGTACCGTGGTGGTGCACAGCTTTTATATAAATATTTAAAAAGGCAATGTTTCACTTTTTCTAATGTTGGATTCACTTTAGGAAACGTCATCAAGTTTTTAAGTTGAAAAAAGATCATTTAGGGGGTTTTCTCATTAGTGACCCTTAAGACAATACAAGGGTTAATAGAAAACTGATTCATGTTTGTAATATTATTGTTAATACTTGGATTTTCCTAGATTGCATCTAGATCTGATGTTGTGGAACTATTTATGATTTCACACTGATAATTCATACTATAATGTTTTCACTTTTATGCTAGCATGCCAACAAACATTTTATAATGTTAATTATAAGAAGAGTCTTTTCTTTCTTCATGCTCCAACTCCTGTCAAATGTATAAAGCTGTAGATCAGGATAGACATGACTTTTATGTGATGTATTACCACACTTCAAAGAGAAGAAACCTGTACATGAGTCAGGAGCCTTTGATTTTTTTTTTATAGTAGCTCAGGAATGGCAGAACAGTAGCTTACACAAATCATACGTCTCATCTGGGAAGAAAAAAAACATACTGGAGGTAATAAATTGACTCAGGTTAGCACGGCTGTGACGTGTACTCGATTTTCCTTCTGTTTGGCCTTCAAAGCTGGTGGACTTTTGAAGTAGAACACAGTGAACATGCAGAACATAGTATGTTCTAGCACAGGTTAGCATAACACCCTAATCTTTATCAGTAATACACATCAACCTGAAATGTAAACTGTAAATAATGGAACAACAGGTAAAAGATATAAATAATGGCAATAACCACAAGAGTATTAATTTTTGTTTCATTTGTATAGTGCCATTTTTTAAAATGTTCATTTAAACATAAAATAACATAAACAGAACCAGTAGGGAACTACTAATAGGGAGAAAAAAGGGAAAAATGAGGGGAGGAAAAATAAAAGTATGTTTTATGTTTAACTACTGCACCACCACCCCACACTGGCCTGAAAGAAAGAAAGCAGGACTTGATCTGGTTTTCTGGGTCATTTTTTCATGTTTACACACATTTTTGTGTTAATGGACTTTGGATGCCTTGGCGGGGTCTTGTATATAGTTCTAGTCTTTCAAATCAACACACACACACACACACACACACACACACACACGCATACACACAGACACACGTCACTGGGCCTCTTCATGGCTCAACACACTGTTTGTTATATCAACCCTTTCAAGTTAAACCACCCGAAATCTCTGCGTTTAGTTTGAAATTACAGAGCTGTTACAAATAACACTTTTTTAAACGACAGCTCCCAAAGCAAACTTTGTTTTTTGGATGTGTTTCAAATCGTAATGTAACCATGAGCGATGTTTGGCCGCTGCTTTATTGCAGTGGGTATTAGGACCTGCCCTGCACAAATATTACATTTCCATTATTTCCTCCCTGAACGCTCGCGCAAATTGCAGGCGCTGAAAGCTTATTATATTCTGTGGCCCCTCCAACTACAGGGATGCTTTAATTTACAATTACTTACAGCCAATTAGAGCAGGAATATATCTACAGCACCACTGCACGCTCACACAAAACCTGAACCATATGCACAAAATATTGCGCCAAAAAAAAAAAGCCTGCAGGGAGAAACATCTCGGGTCCCTCTGGATGTCCTTTCTCACCCTGTTATGCAACTGGACTCACAACCCCTGACAGAGGTGCTAGGAAATGCAGTGCAATCTGCGTAAAAAAAAAGGGAGGCTTTTGATGCCAGTGAAGAAAGACGAGAGCTGGTCTTGAGTAAAATGGTATTTTAGCATAATGTTAAATCATATTTTAACATGTAAGGTGTTAATGTGGGAAAGTGGATTTTAAGGACTTATATGAAAATGTAAAGAAAAAAAACAAGTTCTGTGAAACAATGTTGAATTCTGGATTGTGCTTGGTCAGATGGTGTTGGGTTTTTTCTCTCTAATGCACTATTAGCATTTCTATAGTAACAGCTCATTCACAGGGATTTATGCAGTGAACAATGTGTGTAATCATTGATTTTCTGTAACATTAATAGAAGGCATCTGCAAATAAATGGATAAAAACAGACCCCATGACAAAGAAAAAGCAACTTTTCTCATTTTGCAATATTGAATCTGTCCGTTTTTTTCTGATATTTGGCCAAATTTGACAAAGTCTGTAATTTTTCACTGAACACATAAGATGAAGGTGTGAAGTTGAAGCAGTTGGTCATCTGCAATCTGGCCAGGTTTATTTAATATTTTTTATGTATTTATTTTTGTAAATATCACAATCCTCTGTGTCTGTGGGTTTTGCCAGTTTAAGGGTCACAGTTTACCCACAACCTTGTCCTTGGCATGTCCGGTTGCCAAATTGTGTTTTGTTGATGTCTGTGCCTGGACAATACATTAGTTCCTTTCTACCAAAGCAAATGTACCACAAACAGGTGTCCTGAAGTCTGAGCTCAATGTATATGGATCATGTCATCATTAAAAGGAAAATTCAATAGCTCACTTGCTTCACTCTTTTAAAGGAAAATTCTGATACATATGAAAATGTGAGAGGAGAACAATCCTCCTAAGACTCCCACTGAACTGTGAAACATTCAGACTTAGATCAGACTCCCACTGAACTGTGAAAAATTGAGACATACATCAGACTCCCATTGAACTATGAAACTTTTAGACTTAGATCAGTCTCACACTGCACTGTGAAACACTGAGACTTAGATCAGTCTCCCACTGAACTGTAAAACACTGAGACTTAGATCATACTCCTGCTGAACTGTGAAGCATCAAGACTTAGATCAGACTCCCATTGAAATGTGAACCATCGAGACTTAGATAAGACTCCAACTGAACTGTGAAACATTGAGACTTAAATCAGACTCCCACTGAACTGTGAAACATTCAGACTTAGATCAGACTCCCACTGAACTGTGAAAAATTGAGACATACATCAGACTCCCATTGAACTATGAAACTTTTAGACTTAGATCACACTCGCACTGCACTGTGAAACACTAAGACTTAGATCATACTCCTGCTGAACTGTGAAGCATCAAGTCTTGGATCAGACTCCTATTGAATTCTGATACACTGAGACTTAGTTTAGGCTCCAATTGAACTGTGAAACATTCAGACTTAGATCAGACTCCCAATGAACTGTGAAACACTGAGACTTAGATCAGACTCACATAGCATTCTGAAACACTGAGAAGTATATCAGACTCCCACTGAACTGTGAAACATTGAGACTTAGATCAGATTCCTGCTGAACTGTGAAGCATCAAGACTTAGATCAGACTCCCATTGAATTCTGATACACTGGGACTTAGTTCAGGCTCCCATTGAACTGTGAAACATTGAGACTTAGATCAGACTACCATTGAATTCTGAAACATTGAGATGAAGATCAGACTCCAGTTGAGCTGTGAAACATCAAGACTTAAATCAGACTCCCACTGAACTGTGAAACATTGAGACTTAGATCAGACTCCCACTGAACAGTGAAATATTGAGACTTAATCAGACTCCCATGGAACTGTGAAACATGGAGACTTAGATCAGACTTCCACTGAATTCTGAAACACTGAGACATAGATCAAGCTCCTGCTGTGCTGTGAAACATTGAGACTTAGATCAGACTCCCACTGAACTCTGTAACGTTGAGACTTAGTTCAGACTCCCACTGAACTGTGAAACACTGAGACTTAGATCAGACTCCTACTGAATTGTGAAACATTGAGACTTAGATCAGACTCCCACTGAACTGTGAAACTTTGAGTCTTAGATCAGACTCCTACTGAACTGTAAAACATTGAGACTTAGATCAGACTCCCACTGAACTGTGTAACATTGAGACTTCGATCAGACTCCCACTGAACTGTGAAACACTGAGACTTAGATCAGACTCCTACTGAACTGTGAAACACTGAGACTTAGATCAGACTCCCACTGAACTGTGAAACTTTGAGTCTTAGTTCAGACTTCTACTGAACTGTGAAACATTGAGACTTAGATCAGACTCAAAAATTAACAAAAAAAGGTAAACAGGCTTAGAAAATTCATTTCTATAATTAAAAGCAGAATGAAAACCCAGCTCTTGAATGAGCCAGTGAATGCTGCAGGACAGATGCAGACAGACAACATCCAATTTCCTCATCAAATAAAAAAAATAATAAAATATAAAGAATGTCAGAATTCCAGATTTGATCTTCTGAGCTCCAGGGAATGCTGTAAGCCAAATCCGTGCCTCTCCCATCCTCAGGCCACACCCCCAAACAGAGATGAGCCTGAATGGCGACATTTCTGTTGTTTATGTATTTTCTTGCTTTTACTTTTCTCTTTGTCATAGCTGACTTTTCTGTCTTTCTTTCTTTCTCTTTGTCCATCTTTCTCTTTCTCTTCTTTTTCTAGGTATGTATTACTTTTCCTCTTTTCCTTCTGATTTTTACCTCTTCTTTCACTGTTTTTGTCTCTCTCTCTTGTATTTCTGTTTCTTTTATTCTTTCTTATTCTCTCCTTTATTCTCCAGCATTCTGTCTGTGTAATTTTGTGTCTTTCTGTCTTTCTTTATGCACTTATTACATCTCTCTCTCTCTCTCTCTCTCTCTCCCTCTCTTTCCATCTTTCTCTCTCTCTCTCTCTCTCGCTCTCTCTCACTGATCATATTTGAGGAAAACAGGAGAAACAACAGCCTGCCAAGCAATTTGCCTGTTTCTTTTTAACCATGAATATACAAACACACACACACAAAACAAAATAAACTTGTGGACTTAAAAATTGCCCCGCACAATATTTACTTACCACACGACATGGAGCACCTCTCTGAATTTATACACTGAACTCACAGAGCCAAACACCAGATGCCCTCAAGACTCAGACCAGACTCAAACTGAACTCTTAAATATCTACAGACTCAGATCAGATTCACACTGAACTCTGAAATATCAAGAAACTCAGAGTCACAGTAAGCCCTGAAATATTGAGACTCAGAAAGACTCCCACTAAACTCTTAAATCTCACAACTCACATCAGACCCCTGCTAAACTCTGAAATAATCAGACACAGATCAGACTCCCACTGAACTCGGAAATATTGAAACTCGGATCAGACTCACTCTGAACTCTAAAATATCAAGAGACTCAGATCAGAGTCACACTGAACTCTGAAATATAAATAGACTCAGATCAGAATTAAACTGAACTTTGAAATATCAACAGACTCAGATCAGACTTCCAGTAAAGCCTGAAATATTGAGATTTGGATTACACTCCTGCTAAACTCTCAAAGTATTGAGAATCCGCTCAAATTTGAGACCAGACTCCTACTGAAATACTGAGACTTCCCACTGAAGTCTGTAGTCCTGTGATGCAGATCAGACTGCCACTGGAGTCTGACAAGTTGAAATGCACATCAGACTCCAGCTAAAATATAGTGATATGGAGGAGACTTTATGCTCTGTCCCAATTAATGACTAGTTAATGTTCTTATTTGCATTTTAATAAAAGTCACAGCCTGATTATTAGCAGCAACTTTTATTCAGAAGTTCCAGAAAAGGAGGAGGAATTGAATAACAGGAAGTGAAAAGTGTCCTTGTAAGACACCACAGTGTGTCTTTTCTGGAATTGAGTTGTGCTTTTTTTTGGTGAATTTTACACACCATACCATTTTTATGAGGTGAAACATGGGTCTCGTTCTTCTTACCTGAGAGGAACAAAAAACAGTAATGTAAGAAAGCGGATTGGATCCAGATGCTCTTGTGGTGCACACACACATACACACACACACACACACACACACACACATGCACACACACACACACTCACACACAGACGAACATTTCCCCTCTGACCCATGTTCCAGCATGGTCGTATATTGCCGATAAGACGCTCTCCTGTTTCACAGCAATCTTACACTAAGATAACAGAAAAAAAACATATAGGCTTTCGTCTAATTAATTAATCAGTGAGCTCATAATTAACCGACTCGCTATCATAACATCAACATCAGCGTTTCCTCTGCAGCCTCATGTTTCAGTCAGAAAGGAGAGAACCCCCATACACACACACACACACACACACACACA
>JAOVVH010000048.1:586214-596388 GCA_028566435.1 Scorpiodoras heckelii | reverse complement strand
CTATGCCGCCGGCTAGGCACCGGCTCTCCCGTGACCCTGAAAACAGGAATAAGCGGTTAAGATAATGAGAGAGAGAGGGAGAGAGAGAGCTTTCCACCAACACTGTAACTTAGTGAACTGTGATCTTCAGTGGAATGAGTATTACACTAGGAATTTATCCCAAAGTTTCACTTTTAATGTGGCAAAATTGTTGTTTAAGCTTCTTCTAGGTGCTGAGTCACTTCCTGTTCATTAGGAAATGTGTACAAAATGAGCAACTCAAATATTCTGATAGTGTCTGAATTCTTTTAATCTTGCTACATCATTTACACCACACTATTTGTACAACAGTGCAGCAGGAGATAATTAACCACTCAGTCCCCTTCAACAATCAGTAGTGTCTGAGAAGAAAAGTTGTGCAACAGCATTTTAATACAGTCTGAAATTCAGTTCCAACCTCTAGCGGAGGTTAACAATTTTATTTATTCTACAAGCAGAAAAAGGATTTACCAAGAATTTGTCTTCAATTTTAGGACCGTACATGTTTATAGCTTTAGTTATTGTAGAAGACAATTGGGATGTGAAGTCCTTTGTGATACCTTTTAAGTTAGAAAGTTATAAAGATATATGCATGATGCATGTAATACTGAATTTGCTTTAATAATCTTCAGGGGAAATCGGTCATTGAACCATCATAAGTACTAATTAACTTCAATTATTATAATTAAAGGATATCCTCAATATTCTCTCTGTTCTGTCTCTTACTGTCTGTCTGTATTTCTCTCTCTCTCTCTCTCTCTCTCTCTCTCTCCCTCTCTCTCTCTCTCTCGATATCTCTCTCTCTCTGTCTCTCTTTCTCCCTCTCTCTCTCTCTGTAGCCACTAAAGTGAAAGGCGAGACATCATGTCCTCTACAGCACATCCAAGAGAATGTGTTTATTGAGGGAAATCGACCAAAGTATGTGCAGGATCTACACACAGAGGCTCAGGAGGGACTGAAACTCCTGCAGCAAGATGGTATGTCCTCATATAACACAAAGCTTCATTTTAGGTTATTTCATTTTCATTTTAGTCATTTAATGGAAAAGGTTTCGGTATTTGCTGAACTTGAATATATAAAATGAGGGTAATGGGGGGACTGCAAATGCTAAACTGTTCATTAAAAATGTCTCACATTGCACTACAAGCAGGCTTTTTATTTAAGATTGTATTAACCGCTTTGTTGTATTCTCCAGAAAACAGAAATGGTGTGGACTATCAGGATGACCAGAGCGTCATTGTAAGTAGCTTATTGATGGCTAGCTTAAAAGCACTGGGTTTGCAGAAATGCACACATGAAAACATCTCCATTCCTTAATTTTAAGCGGTTATGGGCTTATGTGGACAACATCCTTTTTCATGCAGTCAACAGTGACGGCTCGTACGGATGACGATATGAGCTTCAGTGAACTGAGAATGTCCGAGTCTGAGAGTATCGCTGCTGATACGATCTCCACACGTTCCATCACTTCCTATCAGTCTTCACGTTCTGGACTCACACGCCAAGGTACTTGCATAAAATAATGACTTCATTTTATTGTAGTTTATTACACAAAGGAGAGTACTGTGGAGGGGAATGTCTAAAGAAGCTTAGCTACATTTTATGTAGTGTGACCATAACCAAATGTAAGGGTTTATTTCAAGCCTTGGTTCTATAATGTTTATCTTCTTTTTGTACCTGTGAATGCAGGCTCCACCTTCAGGCCACTGAAAGAGGACAAGAAACATGGCAAGAGCAAATCAAAGGGGAAAAAGGCGGGTATGGTCACAGGAATACCAAGACACGTACAGAAAGAACTGGGTACACTTTCTTATTAAAGCACAAAACTTTAAACAAAAATAAATTGCGTATTTAACCTCATTAATGAACAATTTGATCCATTTTTCTAACTCAAGGCCTTGACCGAGCTGCATGGATAGCATCCCAATTCACTGATGCTCAACTATCCAATGGTGGTGTGAGCATTTCCACCGTCATTCCCACTCTGGATAGCATATCCATCGCCTCAGCCCCAGATGGAGCAATAATGTGCCTGCAGAACATGAACAGTCTTCAGGCTGTAACTGCTGATAAACCACAGCTCCCTCCACAGGAGGGACAGCAGGATGGCCTCTCTCTTCTCCAGCAACTGTTATCCCAGTCATTTGATCCACAGAAGCCAAATTCACTAGCTGCTCCCTGGATGACTACATCAGGCAACTCTCAATCCAGTCCAGTAATGTACGTCTCCCCTGAGGCCACATACATGTCCAAGATCATCCCAAATGCAATACTGCCTCCATCTGTGGACGTTGTTGAACTCAGCCGCAACAGAAGTCGCAGTAGCGTTCGCATGGTGAGCAAGAGCAGCCTGGCCTCAGCCAGTCCAGCTCCATCAAGAGCCTCATCCCGGGCATCCTCAAGGTTCTCCTCACGAGCTCCATCACTGATGTCCTCACGGATCTCTTCTCGGGCTTCCACTCATCGGACTGCCACCCTTTCAGAGTGCTCTCACTGGAGCCGCTCAGGATCATCTGAGACATTGGTCTCAGATTCTTCCACCATTTCTAGCAGCAGCACTCCTCGAGTGGCCAGCAGGACAAGTCAGGCAGAGAACACAGATGGACCTCCCACAGTCACAGATAATCCTGGTGCTCCAAATCCACATTTAAAGCCTGTACAGTTGAACGGTAACAGTCAAAAAGAGGAAGTTTGGGAGAAGTCAGGATCCATGGGTCCTATTAATCGCAATCTATCTGTGATGAAAAAGAGCAAGAATCCACCACCTCCACCAAGTCGTTCATACTCACTGCATTCCCGTACATATGCTAGAACCATTACTGATCATAAATCTGTAGAAAATGGGTCTCAGAAAGTTGAATCACCCTACAGTGCATATACAAGTCAGAACTGCAACACAGCTGTTCCATCTAAAGAAAACTTGACCACGCAGAGAGCAGTGTTAGCAGAACTACAGTTAACAAAAGGCCTTAAAATGCACACAGGCAACATACCCTGTTCACACACTAATGGAGACAGTCACCAGAATAGTCTCAAGAATTTCCTACCATCTATTAAAAGCCTAACTGCTAATGGGGTGGTTGCTTCACCAGCTGTGATGACTCTTATGGCACTCCTTGATGTTCCAGATCCTCCCAAAGTTCTAGCTCCACCTGCACCTCCTCCTGAGACATGGGCACATAATCAGCGCACATTCGAACTACTGTGTGGACCTGGACCTGTCAACTTTGAGCACTGGGCCAAAAAGAGAGGTCTGAAGATTGATGTTCCAGTCCAGATGCCTCAAGAGAAAATAGCGGCAACAAGTCAAGTAACAATTGTAATGAAGGACAATATAGTAGCACCCATGGCCACAGACATGCAATATGGGACTACTCCTACAAAGATGTCCATTAATGTTCAGCCAACTTATGGCAACACTCTGCCTTTACCTGGGCTTATCCATGCCCATCCATCCCCATCTCCTTCCCCACCTCCAGAACATATACCTCCTCTGCCCCCAACAGACCAAGTTAAACCTCTAAAAGAAGATGCAGCAACACAGTTCCAAGGACCTTTTGATGAGGTCATATGTCCCCCTCCACACCCTTTGTTCCCACCTCCTCCGCCTCCTACAAAGGTACCCCCTCCACATCCACCAGGTGTGCAGGATGAAATAGATTTTCCATCTCCACCCATGCCATCTTCTCTAAGGTTTTTATTAAAAGTGCCCCCAGTGACACAGAATGCACAGCCTTCAACATCAGAGGTAGCTGCATCTTCTCCAGCTCAGAAAATCCCACCTCCTCCTCAAATGATCCCACCTGCTCCACCAATGTTCCTGCCTCCTCCACCAGCAATGCCAATATCTTCCCAGATAATGCCACCACCTCCAACATCAAGAACTCCTCCTTCACCTGTGGTCCCTCCTCTTCCACCTGTGATCCCCCCTCCTCCTAAGGCAATCCCTACTAATCCAAAGCAGGGATTTAATGTTCCTCCACCACCGCCATTACCCATAAATCTCAACAAAGAAGTCAAAGCTATCACAACTGAAAAACAGGAGAAACAGATGCCTCCACCAACCACCCACACCAGTGCAACTACAGAGGAAAGTCCTACCCCAGTGATTACACCATCCTTATTACAGCAAGTTCGTCTTAGGTCAATCAGGTCCAACGTGAGCCAAACTGAAACTCCTGGTGGACTTTCAAAAACAAAGCATCAGACCAATCAAGAGGCGCCCCAAAAGCCAATAAGAAGATCTCTTATTTTGATTACACCTGAACCTGCCTTGCAATTGGCTACAGATCAAAAGGATGACACTATACCAGCTACCACTGTACAGGTTAATCAGGGCACTACTGCACCATCAGACACCCAACACAAAGCTCAACCAAAGGTACTATCTGGATATGCTGAAGAAGTTTCACCAGATGTACAACCCAACAGCCAAGTCAGCATCATAGCCGAAAAGACTCAAAAAACAAGCACTGAACCAATCAAAGTGTCTGTGTCTGCTGAATCAGTACCCCAAATACCCAAAAAAGCAGAACCTGAACCAAAGACCACAGTGCAGGAAATCCAAATTGCAACACCTGAACCAACAACTGTGCTAATCCCTGCTGAACCAAAAGATCAAACTATTGCCAATGTTGTAAAAGAAATCCAAATTGACTCCAGTAAAACAGAAGACAAACAAAGTCCAACATTGGTTCGACCAGAGCAAGATGTTAAACTTCCAAAGCCCCAAACTTTAATACCCACATCTCCTAAATTCAGTCTTGCTCAAAATGTGCCTCCAGCTAGCATTCCTTCATCTTCTATGAGCCTTCAGGAGGCCATTCGCCTGAAAACTGCTGCCATGTCATCTGCAGACAACCAGGCAAAGCGCCTGAGTCTGCTGCATTCCCCTCCACTGCCCACAGGGGCCATCTCACCGACATCCATGGCAAACTTCATCTTTTCCAAAAACCCAAAGAAGGTGGTGATAGAAAAATCTCCATCATCAACCGAGTCCAAATCAGATCTGAAGAAGACACTGGTGTACGAGTTGAATTCTGTATCTCAAATATCTATACCCCCTTCTGATCTCCGTAATACAAAAGCCAAAGTCCCTCCTCCAATTGCTAAGAAGCCCAGTGCTAAAAGTGAAAATATTACTCATAATTCCTCAGAGAGCAAAGTGGACACTGAGCATGTGCAAACTGCTGGTCAGTAAGCACAGCCAGAGAAAAGGTAAGGCCTTATGGCTATTATTTTTATCTAAAATAAATCCAAATGTCTAACATTTTAACATTGTCACTCTCAGTTTAGGAATACTAATAAAATACATAAATTATTAGGTTCCAGAAATGAGAAATTACATAAATACTTTATTTAATGGATACGCAAGTAACATTTAGAATAAGAAAGGTTTACTGAACATGTGGTTGGATTTGCTTTGCTGAATGTCTTTGTTGTCCAACAGGTGGTGGACCCTTCAAGGCCTGGGCTGTTGCTTTTGAAATTCATACACTATAATTAATTCCCAATGACATGAGCAGTCACAGCCACAGGGTGGTGCTCTTTAGTGTATGGTGAACTGGAAAGCGAAGTGACAACACTCTCTGAGAGAGAGAAAGGTCATTGAATGTTGAAGAAGTGGAGGAAACAATGATGTGAGGGATAAAGAATGAGGACAAGGACGAATAAAAGAGAGTAGATGTGGATGGAATTAATGGAGGAAGGAAAATTGATGATGAAACATCAAGAATAAAAAGGACACGAAGAAAGGAACGAGGAAGACTTAGATTCAGAAAGGATGAGAACTCATGAGAATTCGGTATTTGTAGAACAGTAGAAAAGTGTATTTCTTTTCATGGAAGGTGTTGGTCTTTGAGACATTAAGAGAATTTATGATTATGTAAATAATTTGCGATGTACAGTTCTAACTTTCTGCCCAGAACAAATTTAAACAGGTCTATTGACTGGACCTTCCTTAATTATGTCTGATTTTAATATATGACATTTCTTTGTGCACTACTGTATTTGGGGAATAACTGAATTAGGACCTCTATAATTTCCTTAATTTCTGCTGTATTATTAAAGGCATTTGTCTAACTTATTGTTTAAAAAGAGCGATCCAGTGTACACCCAACCCTAGGGTTATTTCTGTTCTAGTCTTGTTTAATAGTTTTTCTTTTGCTCATTATGCTTGTTGTATTGATTTAATTCCATAACTAACTGAGATATATTTACATGAAGCAGTATAGCATGTTTGAAATGTTATAATTAATAACAGGCCATTTTATGTAGCCTGTGCCTTCGTTTAAAGAGCAGCATGTTAATTTTTCATTTATTTTTTTAAAAGCACCTTATACTCACTACTGATATGCACACTGGATTATAACCAGGTCTTTCTTCAAAAAGTTAAAACACTAAACACAGTCTGAAGCATGCATCTCTCTCTCTGTCTTAATCAACAATAAGTAAAACACAGTGCTGTTGAATTATTTTTTGTGATTGGTCATAAAGATGTTAATTCATTTTGTAATTAAAACGTTAAGACATTGTACAACTCGTTGTGAGTTCAAATGCCACCACAGCCAAGCTGTCGCTGCTGATCCCCTCAACTGCTCAGTTGTGTAAATGAGATAAATGTTAGTCGCTCTGGATAAGGGTGTCCACCAAATGCCATAAATATAAATGAAAATGTTATTGTTTCTGCAGTAGCAGTTCATACACAGGAACTTGTACAGTGGATGCACCACATAAAAGGATTAATTCAAGTGTTGATATGGTGAATTTTTTTTGTAAAGAGATATTTAATTAACATTTATGGAAGGAGTCTCCAGTGTCAGCACATTGTAACAGTCAGAGGTAAAGTTTTAACTTTAAGTTTCTTCAGGGCAGAGGAATTTTGGTTTCTGCTTTTTTTTGTCTTCTAAAGAGAGAAAAAAAAGAGGCAGGTGAGGAAATGCCTTGTTATAGCTGCTGTATTGTAAGTGAGAACTTGTTTTGTGAAAAGTCCACAACATTAAATATATCTATAAATTACTGTGGTGTAAGAGGAATAAAACACTTGGGAATGTGATGTTACTGAGAAATAATCAATTTTGGGGATGTAACTCCACTTCATCACATCATACCTCAACACACACACACACACTGTTATATTGATTATTAGTATCCAAGCACTTTATTGCTTTTTTTTTTAAGATTCTGCTTGAGCATGAACTAGTCCTAGGTTTTTCAACATACTTATACAAATCTGGTATCCACAGATTCACAAAAGTCTGAACTTTTATTAATAATTATCAAAAAAACTGGGCTTTGATTTTGCCAATCAAAAATTGGTGGCGATTCCACTGAAAATACTGAACATATACAGCTCATACATATACAGAGTGCTTGGACAGAATGACACCAAACTCTACAGGCATGTACCCAAAGGGGTTCTGGAGTGAGGCAAAAAGTTCAGTGCACCTGCATTACTGGGGGTTGCTATAACATCCAAGAACTCTCACACATCAGGATAGTCCAAGTAATGTGAAACTTTGTATGAAGTTTCTATAAGCTAGTATGGCATAGGGCCTATACATGTGATACAATATCTTCAAAATGGCACATGCTATCAGCCAATCAGTTTTCAGCACACGTTTGACAGGCTTAGTATTGCTCAATGCACATGAAACTTGAATGGTATGTGCATGCACACACACTCAAACATATTGAAGTAGGCACTATTCCAGAAAATCAAGTACTGCTCCTACATATTTCATGCAGAAAAATACAATTGGATTCCAGTGATTCTATGCAGGAGTCCTAATAACTTTGCAATTACAAGTGCTTTGCAAAAATGTATATTTTTTTGAATAGTATAGTAGAGCCAAATTGGTCAGTGGGAGACTTTAAAGTGCACACTTAGCTACTTTGCATATTATCACAGGCCTTGCATAAATATTATGATATTCTGAGGTTGCCTGCAAAGGTTGAGCCAGTTAGGACATTGGGCCCTTACAGTGTAAATTTAACTACTTGGCATATAATTGCAGTCCTAATGCATAAATCCACATATGGACAAAAGTCAGGAATAGTCATCCAACACAGAAGTTTACAGACATCCATAATATCACAGTATGTTTTTGCGTGCCAAGTTTGAACCAGATCCACCATCGGGAGTCTCTACAGTGCCCAATTAATCATGTTCAATATGATCACAGGCCTTGTGTTTCCATATCTAAATGGACACAAGTCAGGAAAAGGTCACATAGCAGAAGCACAACACAGAATTGTAGACATATGTTATGACAGTCTAATGTTGCCTGCAAAGTTTGATGCAGGTTCTACGGAGCACAATTACCTACTTCACATTAAATTGCAGGCCTTGTGTTTGAATAGCTAAATGGACAGAAGTCAGGAAAAATAGTTCACATCCACACCGAAATTTACAGCCTGGATTTGGTACAGGGACATCCAAATAACTGCAGCTGGAGCATAGCAATGTCCATAGCAGCATGCTAAGCATTGTCTTTAAAAGTATACCAGCCCAGAACTTAATACTCTGAACATAAAACCATCAGTGCAATTTAGTTCTGAGTTGGTAATGATTTACAGGTCTGACTTCTTGCGAGTTGTAAAACATGTACCCTTTCACTCGGTGCACTTTGAGTTTATATACTTCTGCCATACAGTAACATTAATTGCATGGCTCGTACTACTTGTGGATATTTTGCCGGCCCTGCTACAAACTCTTGATGGACATCACTGTAAATGTATACATTATCCTCAACTGTGCAGGCAGCTGATTCATACGTTGAGTACATACACCATCATGTCAGAAATGCAACATGAAGAGATATGCGAAATGCCCATAATTGCCACTTGTGGCTATACTTAGTTTTGGGGTTTTTTAAATTACTATTTTGTTGATACTTATTTCACACCAAAACATACTGCTGTTACACCACTCATCACTCGAGGGAAAAGAGTAATTAATCAAATCAGCTAGCTTTCTTTGTGATTTTGCTGTGTTTTTGTGACAGTCCTAAAAACAACATATTAACACTAAACTAAAATGTGTGTCTTTAAATGAGTTAATGATGTGAAGATAACACACAGTACACACACATTATATTAAATATGAAGGTCACAATCTGTCCTTCATAATAATATGAATCTACAACAGCTCCAACAAAAAAAATCATGCCTGCTGTAACAAAAATAGCTATTACAAGCCAGTAATTTTTCTTATGATCACCACAGCAGCTGTAATAGTTTTTGGCAACCTTTTTTTCTTCCAATTTTTTCTTCATTAATTTAATTTTAACATTATCATAGACTGTATGAATCCACATGAAACTTGGTATGGTTGTAGCACCACATGACTGATACGGAATATAAGGTTTGTGTCCTTAGGCGTGCGTTACCTGTGTGCTAAGTGCCCCCTGAAGTGGAGTAGGCTGAAAGCACTTTTTGGACAATAGATCAAAAACATTTTGCCTAAAATGAAAACTTTTAATGCCAAGTTGCCTTCTAGGGGGAACATTACCCTAGCTCTTTATAATTCATTTCTGGAGTAGCATCACTCAATGAATAATATTCAACCTTGCATTACTAACCCATTCTTTAGATCACTACCCCCTGGCAAATTTTGTGAAATTTCATCAACAGGAGGCGCTGCAAATAACATTTCAATATTGCAAGAACTGTTTGAGCAACAATTGTCGTCATATTCCACACTGCTATGTGGTACCTCTAGCTCCTCTTGTAATTTATTAATGAATGAAACACTGAACTTTTTAACCTTTTATAGTTATGCTTAATGCCAGCAAAACATTTTCTCACATTGTAGCAGCTATAAAGAACTGTACCCTCACCTACCTCTCTTTTTTCTCTGTCTTTAAATTAATAAGACAAAATACTTTAATTTATCAGAATTCTGTGAACATCCTTGTGTTATACAGGTTACAGCTTTATATCTACTGTTACAAAACACTGACACTGGAGACTCATTGCATAAATGTTAAGTAAACTTCTTCTACATTTCATGTCACATTCAAAACATACAGTGGGTACGGAAAGTATTCAGACCCCTTTAAATTTTTCAGTCTTTGTTCCATTGCAGTCATTTGCTAAAATCAAAAAAGTTCATTTTATTTCTCATTAATGTACACTCAGCACCCCATCTTGACAG
>JAOVVH010000048.1:542448-554508 GCA_028566435.1 Scorpiodoras heckelii | reverse complement strand
TTCTAGCCTGCTTCACATCACTAGACAGGTTCTAGTTAATTGATGAAGCTTTGTTAGTTTATGCTTTGATCCAGCAGTAATCATGCCTGGGTGTGGCTAGTGAATTGAACACAGTAAATAGTTGAATTTGGTTATTCGTTATCTAATAGTTAAGGGGGCAATTACTTTTTCACGAGTGATATAGGTTTTGAAAAACCTTCAGTAAATCAAATGATCTTTTAAAAACTGTATTTTGCTTTTCCTCATGTTATATAAAATTAGTTGGATAATCTGAAGCCTTTAAATGTGACAAGGTAGCAAAAATAGAAGACACTGGGAGGGAGGCAGATACTGTACATGACACTGTACATTTTTAATAGAAGGGAAAAAAATAATTTACTGCGCAAGTTAACAATTTTTTGGCGGTTTTCTGAAATCAACACAGTTGTCAAGAATATAGTACGTACTCCCACTAAGAATATTAATTCAGTGGGAAAGTCTTTTAATTCGCCAAGGCCTCTTAACTTCCTGTTAGTGATCATGATTTCTACAGCTCTGTAAAAATGGGTTTACATGAAAAACATACACAAAAAAGTGTTTGTCTAAGAGCACTAATTGGATTGACCAACACACACTGTACAATGGGAAAGTCCTAGGAGCTCAGTGCAGATCTGTAAATGATGATTAATATCTCTCGGAGCCATTTCTAAACAACTGCCTATTCCAAGATAATCAGTTCAAACAACTGTGTGTAAGTACGTTATTGGGAGGTGTAGCCACGTTGCCAGAGTCAGGAAGAAAACTCAAACTGTAACCCTCAGCTGAGAGGAAATTGGTTCAGATGGTTAGGAACAACCCAAGAACCACCAAGGCACAGGCCTACCATGAGCTAGAAGCTGCTGGAACACCAGCGTCACTGTATAGAGTCAAGCAAGTTTTACATTCCCATGGACTGAGAGACTGCTGTCCAAGAAAGAAGAAGCTCCAAAATCAACAAGCTTCAAGGTTGACTACAGTTTGCAGCTGACTGCATGGCTTTGTGGAGGAAAGTTTTATGATCAGATGAAACAGAAATTTTGAGTTATTTGACGGCTGACCAGAGCTACATGTTTGGAGGAGTGTAGGTAATGCACTCAAGCCTAAGTACATTGTACCAACTGTTAAGCATGCTGGTGGTAGCATCATGCATTTGCTGTCAGTGGAGATTGTACTTTGCATAAAGTGGATGGAATAATGAAAAAAGACGACCACCTCGGAAGTCTTCAGCATAACCACAAAACATCAGCTAAATGGTGGAAACTTGGACACAACTAGGTGTTCCAACAGGACCATGACAACAAACACATCAAAGCTGGTTGTGGAGTGGACAAAGCAGGCTAACGTGAAGCTTCCCAAAGTCCTGACCTCACCCCTATTGAAAATATGTGGACTGTGCTTAAAGTTCACATCCCTACCAGGAGACCTACCAATTTAACTGAACTCTACCACACTCCAAAATCTAGTGGAAAGCCTTTTCAGAAGTGTGGAGGTTATTTTAACAGCAATGGGAGAATAAATCTGGAATGGCATGTTCAACAAGCAGACGGTGTGATGCCCATATAGTGTATAATTCTTACCCTGTGTTGATTGGAGAACCCCCCCCCCCAAAAAAAAGTAAAAGCTTGTTTGTTTGTTTTTTTAATTAAAGATTTAGTTTTTACGCTCATTCTGCCCCACAAAAAAAAGAACAGTTTAAAGAAGTCAATGAAAAGACTTCACCCAGTATTGCCATGACATTCAGGTCCATGATGGGCATATGAAAACTCCTGACCACAACTGTAATATAATCTTTTAGACATTTAGAGTCAATATGCAATTATTTTAATAGTCATTAAAAATGTTTTACAAATTGGATTCTTCTTGTTATTTATTACAGTTCCATTTTAAATTCAGTTGATTTTTTTAACCAACACTAAATATATAATAAATAACGTTTCAATAAATTAGTTTTTTTTGTATATTATTTATTTTAATATTTAAATAATTTCAAATTAATGTAAATTTTTTAGTATAATATTTCATTTCTAAAATTATTTTAATAACATTGTAATTAGTTTGTTTGGATTTTATTGTAATTATTCCTATTGATAAATTTTCCTAATTTTAATTGAATTATTATAAAATGTAATAAGAATCACTGAACGGCATTGATTGTAATTAAATATTTTTAATATAGCCCTGTCCCTGTCCGTGTCCCTGTCCAGGTTCTGCAGGAGAAAGTGTCTCGTCTGGAAGAGGCCTGGGCTCAGAAGGAAAAATTCATTCAGTCCAACCGCATGATCCTGAGATTCCGAGACGATCGCATCGCCCATCTGAAGAGGGAGCTGGAGACGGGAGAGCGAGTGGATCCAGCACGGCAGGACCAGATTCTCATCGATCAGCTGCTACAGGAGATTCGCCTGCTCAGAGAACAGGTATACACACACACACACACACACACACACACCCCTACCTGTCACCCTGCTTGCTCAGGTGGAACATCCTTCATGCAAAAATATTTACATTCATTTGAACTTATATATATATATATATAATAATACACACACACACACCCCTACCTCTCTGTCCCCGCTCTCTCAGGTGGAACATCACCCACGCATGTTGTGGTATGCAGCAGAGAACTGCAGCCTGAAGGAGGAAGTGCGTGCCCTGAGAGCTCTGGAATCACTGAAGCATGCTCAGCAAGTTGTGTCCCAGTCTGCAGCTGAGCTTGAGCAGGCCTTTCAGGAGGTCTTAAAGTCAGAGGAGGGTGCACAGGCTGTGGGAGGTGAGTGAAAACACTTGGTTTGGGACAAGGCCCTCAGCCTGGAAGTAGTTAATGACAATAATAGTAATAAGAATAATAATATCAATAATAACACCGAAAACTTGCTTCTCTTTCATTTCCTCCTCTTTGGTAGCACCACCTACCTGCTCCACCCCAGTTACCATGGAGACACTGTCCTCTATTTCCATGGAGAGGTTGAAGGCACAGTTGTTACAGAAACAGTCAGAGCTCACTGCCATGGTGCAGGCGTTTGAGGATTACAAACAAGTCAGCAAGTGAGTGCGAGTGTTACAAAAGTGATGTAACTTAAGTCAATATTGTGTGTCACCACCACTGCCTTTTATCATGAGGTTAAGTCTTGGAATAAAATATTGCTTGTATTTACAGAATAAAAGGTTTTATAAATATTACCTGAACTAGCTAGCTAAACACCACAGTGCACTGAGTATATTTCCTTTTAGTTAGGGAGTTAACTTGGCTAACATTAATGTTATCTCTGCAAAAGCAACTATCTGTCATTAAATTAGCTAGTAAAAGGTCTCATATTTAGTTTTATTGGCCAGTCAAACATAACTTAAGCAAAGTGGCATTTAACTTAAGGAAGTGGCCATCGCGCTGCCTGTAAAATCAGGACGTTCTCAGTGAAAGTGATAAAAACAGGCTAAATATTGTCGTGAGATCTGACTGGACGACTGTGTCTGTGAAGTTACACTCTCACTTAAGAGTGTGGCTCTGATTTTAGATCATGACCTTCATGAACTTACAAACTGTGCTTCATGAACTTAGAAACATTATACAGTTTATTAATTATAATAACTTTGCTGAACCATTACTAAACTTAATAAAGTCATTTTCTGAAGTTCCAAACTTTTTCTGATAATCACTTCCTGTTTCCCAGGAAGCAGCTGCTCGAGCTGGAGTCTGAGAAACGCTACCTGGACAAATCCAACAAGCACCTGGAGAACATTCTACAAGCTACTAAAGCTCACACCAAACAGGAAGTGTCGCAACTGAATAAGATCCACGCTGAAACAATTAAGGTTTAACAATTAACCATCTACAAGGTTAAAATCCATGTCTGGGGCTCCCGAGTGGCGCAATGGCAACGTGTTCGCCCTATCATCCGGAGATCGCTAGTTCGAGTCTGGGTGATGCTATAGCTGCCCATAGCCGGGAGCTCATAGAGAGCAAAATTGCCCGTGCTCTCAGGGTGGGTGGGGCAGCATGCGCTCTCTCCCATGTCAATCAGAGCGACACTGTCCAATCACGGGCGTCTGTGAGCTCATGCATACAGAAGGTACGTTACACCGCTCCCGGAAGTTGTATGTTCGAAAAGAGGCGGCGACTTGTGGCGCAAGTTTCGGAGGAAGCGTGTCATAACCCCGCCCTCCCTGACTGGCAGCTCGTCGTGTGACATGGGAGAAATGCTGATGGGTGGGAATTGGATACGACTAAATTAGGGACAAAATCAGGGGGGAAAAAGAATAAAATCCATGTCTGATTTTTTTGGATTTTTTGCATTTCATTACTGACACCAAGCTGGATTGTGACGGTAATAATATAACCCAGTTGTCTATCCTGTTTTTTAATAAACTGCTTAGACCCCAAATGTTCACTTCTTACAGCTGTTATAATTATAGTTATCGTTTTTCTTGCCTGATGATTTTTTTCTTCCGCTTTGTGCAGATTCTCACGACGCCGACTAAATCGTATAACCTGAGGAGCCGCATGGTGCCTCTGTCCAGCCCGGAGCATCTAAACGGCCATGTGGGGGACTCTGAGCTGGAGGACATTGAGAGTGAACAACCTCCTCCTGCTATGAGTGAGCTGGCCTGTGAGGCCCTCACTGAGGAACTGAAACAATTACAGGTAACTCCAAGTGGAGCGTACCATTATTGGGCACAGAGGGGGCAT
This sequence comes from Scorpiodoras heckelii, assembly GCA_028566435.1. Classification (NCBI taxonomy): domain Eukaryota; kingdom Metazoa; phylum Chordata; class Actinopteri; order Siluriformes; family Doradidae; genus Scorpiodoras; species Scorpiodoras heckelii. Next base: position 549,809 of record JAOVVH010000048.1, on the reverse strand, counting down.
GCTGAAGCACAGTGTTAAACAGTGTCTGACTGATTGCTGAGTGTTTGTCCTTGTGCTTGTTAGGAGCAGATGACTGGTCTGAAGAGCCAACTGGATGAGGAGGAAGCCAAAAACAGGAAGCTGCTTCAGCAAATCAGCAAGCTAGAAGAGCAGGTTACTATGGTGACGGAACAGTCCAGTCGCAGAGCAGAGGTAAGATAAGAATCCATTAGCATTTTTACCCACTTTTAAGTAATTAAGAAAAATTATTCAGTTAAAAATATTGAATTATATGTTTGACAAATATATCTATTTAATTTTCTATTAAATTTAATTTTATATTTTTATGAGGGTAAGTAAAAAATTATCTGCACTCCAGATATATTAAAACCACACTGTCTTATCAGCACTTTCTGTACGAGTTCGCTGTCTCCCCAGTCACTGCTGTGCAGGTTTGAACGCTGGTTTGTTATGTCACTTTATTTGTGACTGCGGTGCGAGAAACAATGGCTGCCCCACATGAGATTTGCACAAAGGAAGCGCAGAGTGCAGTGATAATTTTTTTTGTGGTATGAGGGTGGGTCTGGTAGTATAGAGAAATTGTTTTGAGGTGTTAAAGCATCCTCCCTATTGTCCTGATCTCGCCCCATCGGACTTTCCTCGTTTGGTCCCCTGAAAGAAGCCCTATGAGAACGAATATTCACGTCTGTTGAAGAGGTGAAGACGGCGATGCATTCGTGTCCCGCAGCTCAGCCCGAAATGTTTTTAATGAGGGAATACAAGAGCTTGTTGACAGATGGACAAAATGTATTGAAAAGCAGGGAGATTATGTCAAAAAATTATGTATTTGTCTTTTTTGAAAATTGAGTAAAATAAATTCTAGAGCCAGAGTCTGGAGTCTAATATACTGTTTTAACACAATTCGTTAATTAAACAAGTAAATAATTATAATAAATAAGAAAGAATTTAAAAAACAGCACTTAAATAGACATTAACACTCAAGTTTAGCAAGATACATATTACTTTTATATGATTTTACTTAATTTTAAAAGCTTTGTTGTGTTTTTAATGATTAAAACTCTTATTGACTTATTCACTTGAAACTGATGGTTATTGGTTTAGTTTACAGTATTATATTGACTAGCTGAGTGTGTGTGTGTGTGTGTGTGTGTGTGTGTGTGTGTGTGTGTGTAGGACTTCAGTGTAGAGAGAAGCTCTCTGATGGAGGAGCAGAAGAAGCTGCAGGAGAGTGTGTGCACTCTGGAACAGCAGCTCACTGAGGAGAGAGCGGCAGGAGAGGGTACATACACACAATACACACAATACCCTCAGTACAACCCTATGTTCTGAATCCTAACACATCCCCAGACGTTAAACCTAAACATTTAGATGTGAACATGCTAAACATCGTCCTTCTGAGTGCTTTTCCCTGTTCTCACTGTCAGTGTGAGGCTGTGACCTGTGACCTTTGTCCTTCTGAGTGCTTTTCCCTGTTCTCACTGTCAGTGTGAGGCTGTGACCTGTGACCTTTGCCCCCAGTACTGCGTAGCGAGGTGTGTGACCTGCGGGTGGTGCTGCAGTCATCAGATAAACAGCTGGAGGAGGTGCGGAGGGAGCAAGAGAGAGAGAACACACAGCTGTCTAACAGCTTAATCAGCACCCAGCTGCAGCTGGACAAAGTCAGGTGATAAACAAAAAGAGCTGATAAACACACACACACAGAGACACACTCAGACACACACTCACAGAGCACCAGGGAGCTGGTTTTTATATATATATATATATTCCTGTCTGAGGCTTTTCTTGGAATTTCTGTGTGTTTGTGTGTGTGTGTGTGTGTCTGTCAGGTTGGAGTGGGAGGAGCTTCAGGAGCAGCAGCGTGTATTACAGGACGCATTCGACACACTGCAGGCTGAGTTTAAGTTTGAAGTGGATCAGTATAACCAACAGCTGGAGGAGAAAACAAGAGCACACACTGAGCAGCACACACACAACACTGTGAGTCTGTCAGTCTCACACACACTCACACACACACTCTGTCTCTCTCTCTCTCTCTCTCTCTCTCTCTCTCTGTCTCTGTCTCCCTTTGTCTCCCTTTCTGTTTCTGTTTCTGAAATGTGTTGTGTATTAAAATCAGAGGAGATATCACTGTTCCTATATGTGTGTGTGTGTGTGTGTGTGTGTGTGTGTGTGTGTGTGTGTGTGTGTGTGTAGGAGTTGATGAACACCCTTCAAGCTGAGCGAGAGCTGATCAGCAGTCTGAGGTCACAGCTGAAAGCAGACAGAGAGAACACCTCCAAGTAAGAACTGCTACTGATAATAACAAATAATAATAATCATAATAATAAAACGGACTAATTCTGCACCTTTTAGTCAGATAGGCGTCAAATGGATGGATGGATGGAGAGAACAGCATAGATAGTGTTGGGAGTGAAGGAGAGCAGGATGGTGAGAAAGAAATAGCAGTGGAGGGAGATGTAGAGCAGGGGAGGAAGTGTATATGTAAAAGAGTGAGTTGGGGAGATGGAAAGGGAAATAAAGATCAGGCGATGAATATAAATGTGAAGGCGTGAACCAGGCTTGGGCGATATCTATTTTTTTCATACCGGCCTTATATGGTATATGACTGTTACACAATATAAAAGATTTCATCTGGCCTGACCTCTGGTATCACGTGCTGTGCAGTGCAGTGCACTACAATATAGCTCCTCAATACTGCATCTCTGTGTCAGGTTAATAGAAAAAGGGGTTTAGGGTCTGTATTTTTGATGATTTTGAAAATCATACCGTTGGTATTTCTAAATACTCCGGTATAATGAAATACCACGATACCACCCAAGCCTAGTGTGAACCTCATGCTGTTTCACACAGAGAGCTGCTGCAAGCTGTGGAGGAGAACTCACTGCTCAAAAAACATATCCTGGAGCTCACTGCTCAAAATCAACAGCAGGTGGGTGTGTGTGGGTGTGTGTAGGTGTGTGTGTAGGTGAGGGTGTGTGTGTGGGTGTGTCACTGCTTTCAGACGACAAAAACACAGTTATACCTATTACTGAAGACTAATTGTTTGAGAGATGTAATTTGACTCATTTTGATTGCATTAGTGTTTGAACATGATGCTTTCTTGCATTCTTCTCTCTCTCTCTCTCTCTCTCTCTCTCTCTCTCTCTCTCTCTCTGTTTGTCTTTTCCCAGGCTGAGAACATTAAATCTCTGGAGCAGACTGTGATCAGTGCAAATGCATCAATCTCCAGTCTGGAGCAAAAAACAGAGCAAGATAAAGTGAGTCTAGCCAGGAGTGCAATCGAGCTAAACTGTCTATGTTGTCAGGGTGGGAAGGGCATATTCTCTTTCCTGTCCTGTCAATCACACCGACACTAACCAATCGCAGGCGTTTATGGGCTCATGTATGTGAAAGAGGGCTTATAGCCCTTTCATGTGAGTGTGTTTCTCAGCCCTGTGACGCAGCATGAGCTGCAGTTGCAAAAGCTAGGTTTAGTTGACTTCGCGTATCTCAGAGGAACAACATGCTAGCCGTCCTTCCCCTTGCTGGATGGTAGCTGCCGTATGATAGGACGGCGCTGGTTGGTGGGCGGGAACTGGTTAAGACCAAACTGGGGAGAAAATGTTCACATTTGAGTGATAGGAAATAAGCATTAGAGACTAGCGCCAGTGTTTTAGGTTTTTGTGTGTGCACTCAGGCCGTGGTGGTGGACCTGATGAAGCAGACACGTGACCTGCGCGCCGAGCTCGGACAGAAGGAGCAGAGTCTCACTCTGATGAGCGCCGACCTCTGTGACATCACTGTGAGTGTTGCCTTTTCTGCATATTGACTACAGTATTTACATTTGTAATTGTGTGTTTAGACCTAATGCACTTAAACACCTACGTTTATTCATTATTTATTAATTCATGCTCTGAGATGAGTGTTTAACCTCGACTTGATGGTGTTTGCAGGCAAAATACAGCGCAGTGTGTTCAGAGAGGGAGGACATGAACAAACTGGTCTCTTGCATGCAGGCAGAAATCCAGGAGCTCAGAGAGGCTTCAGAGCGGCGCCAGGCCTCAGACCGCATTGAGGTGTGTGTGTGTGTGTGTGTGTGTGTGTGTGTGAGAGAGAGAGCTACTCTTATAGCCACACAGCCATGTACCTTAATCTACCTTTGGCCTGTTTATTAATCACAAAATAATTCATTAACAATTATTATTTGCAGTACACATATTAATTAATCATTATTAGTATTTGTTAATAATTTATTTCTAATTCAGACGAGATCGGGCGTTCTCAGAGTGGTATGGCCGTAAGCATAAGGCAAGTGAAGTGCAACAAGATAAGAAAGAGAACAATGTGTGTGTTCAACAGTTGGAGCTGCTGCAGGAGGATCTGGCATATGTCACAGAGGAAGTGGAGAAGCTCAGTAATATTTTAGAGGAGAAAAAGACGGAGTTACAAAGAGCCGAGCATCTCAACGCTGAGAAGGACCTGACAATCAGCTCGCTGCAGGAGAAGGTAGTAAAACCGTGTGCTCTTAACATACCATAGCCATACCATAATAAAGTCCTCTACGAGCTTCCTGTTTCATTGGGCTGCAGTTTAAACTGAAACTTAGCCTCAGTAGGCATCACAGTCAGTGAGTGTGCAGGGCATGGTTCCTCTAAGAAAGTGTGTGTGTGTGTGTGTGTGTGTAGCTGAAGCAGCAGGAGGAGCAGCTCAGTATGAAGACTGTAAACAGTGGTCATGCCTCTGCTACACCTAAAGTGAACCCACAGGTACAGTTTTACATTTTATTAATTAGTATATGGAGTGATGGCAGAACATGGATGGATGGATGGATCGATATTTAGGTAGATATACAGAAGTATAGAAGTGTTTGTATAGCTTCAAAATTCTGAATCTTGACATGTAGAACAGACCCGTGTAAATATCTGTAGCTGTGTGTGTGTTTTGGGTGCATGTGCACAGACACCTTACACTCCACGCAGCGTTAACATGCAGCTGTCTCAGCTGTTGGAGAATCAGGAGAAGGAGCTGGAGAGCCAGCGCTCGTCCATGATGACTATGGAGGTGCTACTGGCTGAGCTCAATGCCGAGCGTACAGCCAAGAACGATGAGATTCAGAGACTCAGGGTATGCACAAACACACACACACACACACACACACACACAATGAGACACATGAAGAGCTGAACTAGAGGTCATAGTCAGAAACAAAAGATCTATACTTTTTTTTTTTGTCAAAGTCTTTTTATTAATTATGTTAAGCATATAAAATACAAACAATCCCCTTTTAACCCCTCCCATCCCACCCCAACCCCAGACCTGCATTTAAGAGAGATACACAAAACCACATTGCATGCCATGGTAAAGAGTACTTTGAGATAAATACATATTGCATCTTTTATACATAGTGCATTTTAATGGGTCATACTTCCAGCTTCCATATTTTCCACAAATATCAAGAAGGGCTGCCAGGTTACACAGAACTTCTGTACTGAACTCTGGAGACAGTATCTTATCTTGAGATTTGGGAGCGCCATACCACCCTGAGGTCGCGGCTTCTGCAATATAGCTTTTCGGATACGTGGAGTTTTTTTGTTCCATATGAAGGTTGAAATTATAGTGTCTATAAGTCTAAAGAAAGAACTGGTCAGAAAAATAGGGAGACTTTGAAATGGGTATAAAAATCTAGGTACCACGTTCATCTTGACTGTATTGATCCTCCCACCCAAAGAGAGAGGGAGCAAATCCCAACGTTTGATATCATGCTTCAAATATGAAGTGGAGAAAGTTGGACTTGTATAGGTCTTTGTAATCATGTGTGATCCAAATCCCCAAATACTTGAACTTCAAACTACTCATTTTAAAAGGGGTTGAACCGAAAGACATATTCTTGGCAACTTGATTAATTGTCATCAGCTCACTTTTGGAGAAAATTATTTTGTAACCAGACAGCTTCCCGAATTTACCAAATAGATCTAATAGTCTAGGGATGCATGACAGAGGTTCTGTTATGTACAGCAGTAAATCATCTGCATATAGTGATCATTTATGTTCCTGTCCCCCTCGATCAATTCCTTTTATATGAGAGTCCTGACGTAGGGCTAAAGCTAATGGTTCAATGGCTATTGTGAACAAAAGGGGAGACATAGGATGGCCCTGGCGTGTGCCTTTCTGTAATTTAAAGTAAGTAGACAGGTTGTTGTTTGTCTGTACAGCGGCCATAGGGGAGGAGTATAAAGTTTTAATGTAAGATATAAATTTATGGCCAAAACCAAACCTTTCGAGTGTATGGAAGAGATAATCCCATTCCACTCTGTCAAAAGCCTTCTCGGCATCAAGTGATAGTAAGACCTCAGAGGGGTTATAGAGTATATTCAAAAGTCGCCTAACATTAAAAAAGGAGTGTCTATTTTTCATAAAGCCTGTTTGATCTGTGGAGATGATAGAGGGAAGAGGCCCTTCAAGACGATGAGCTAAGAGCTTTGCAAGAATTTTTACATCTGTGTTCAAGAGCGACACAGGACGATATGAACCACATAAAAGAGGACTTTTGTCCTTCTTTAGAATAAGCGAGATGGTCACTTTACGCATAGTTGGAGGAAGGGACTGGGATGCAAGTGATTCTTGGAATACAGAAAGGAGAATCGGAGCAAGTTGATTTGCGAATGCTTTAAAAAACTCCACTGGGTAGCCATCCGGTCCTGGGGATTTACTGCTTTGCATACTTCTGATTGATTCTATAATCTCTGAAATAGAAATATCTTTCTCTAGCTCTGTGGCTGATTCTAAGTCTACCTTGGGTATGTCCAGATCCTGAAAAAAATGATCCAGAGCACCCTCATCTGCAGGTGGCTCTGATGTGTAAAGAGATGAGTAATATTGATAGAAACATGAATTTATTTTTAAATGATCGTTATGTGTCACACCATCTTTATCATTTATTTCAGGTATATGCTGATTGGCAGTTTTCTGACTTTGTTGGTGCGCAAGTATTTTTTCAGCCTTTTCCCCATATTCATATGCGCCATGTCTAGATTTTAAAATCAGGGTCTCTGCTTGATGTGTTGACAGAAGGTCAAATTGAATTTTTAGTATCAGGCATTGTTTGAGTATGTCATCTGAGGGAGAGTGACTGTATATTAAGTCCTGTTTTGAAATGTCGTTCGTCAGCTGTTTAAGGCGTTCGGAATCTGTTTTTTTACGCATTGCAGAATACGAAATAATCTTAAGTACGCTTTTAGTGATTCCCATACTGTTGAGGACTGCATTCCTGGGGTCTGATTTTGGGTAAGAAAGGCTGCAATTTCTGATTTCATAAAATCCACAAAAGGTTCCTCAGAGAGAAGCAGAGAGTTGAATCTCCATGGACGATACTTGGGTACCGC
>JAOVVH010000048.1:371273-381558 GCA_028566435.1 Scorpiodoras heckelii | reverse complement strand
GGGTCACAAATGAGAGAGAGAGAGAGAGAGAGAGAGAGAGAGAGAGAGAGAGAGAGAGAGATACAAACATGATGGAGAGGAAGGAATAGATTAAGGAAAAGAATCTATCACTTGCTCACACAAGTATACATGGGCCTACACACTCATGTTAAAATGCCAGGTGTTTGTGATCTAAAAAAAGACCAAGATGAATAATTTCAGAACTTTTTCCACCTTTAATGTGAAAAACAACTGTTGAAAAACAAATGTTGAAAAGCAAAATTGAGAATTTTTTTAGAGGGAAAAATAAAAAAAAGTACAATAACATGGTTGCATAAATATGCACACCCTTAAACTAATACTTTGAAACACCTTTTGATTTCATGACCGCATTCAGTCTTTTTAGGTAGGAGTCTATCAGCATGGCACATCTTGACTTTTCCTTGCAGAAGCACTCCAAAACTGTCAGATTGTGAGGGCATCTCCTGGGCACAGCCCTCTTCAGGTCACCCTGTACACGTTCAGTTGGATTCAGGTCTGGTCTCTGGCTGGACCATTCCAAAACTTTGACCTTCTTCTGGTGATGCCATTCTTTTGTTGATCCGGAGATATGCTTTGGGTCATTGTTGTGCTGAAAGGTGAAAGTCCTCTTGATCTTCAGCTTTATAGCAGAATCCTGAAGAGTTTTGCCAACATTTACTGATATTTGGAACTGTTCATAATTCCCTCAACCTTGACTAAAGCCCCAGTTTGAACTGAAGAAAAACAGCCCCAAACATAATGCTGCCAACACCATGCTTCACTGTGGGTATGGTGTTCTTTTGGAATTACTGGCCAAAACGTTGAACCTTGGTCTCATCATACCATAACACATTTTCCCACATGTCTACTTTTAGCAGATGTGATAAAGGTTTTTGCAAAATGTATCCAGGCCTGGATGATTTTCTTTGTAAGGAAAGGTTCCATCTTGCCACCTACCCCACAGCCCAGACATATGGAGAATACGGGAGATTGTTGTCACATGCAGCACACAATCAGTACTTGCCAGAAATTCCTGCAGCTCCTTTAATGTTGCTGTCGGCCTCTTGGCAGCTTCCTGGACCAGATTTCTTCTTGTGTTTTTATCAGTTTTGGAGGGACGTCCAGTTCTTGGTAATGTCACTGTTGTGCCATATTTTATCCTCTTTTTGATGACCATCTACAAAATATTTTGTACCTATCTCCTGACTGATACCTTTTAGCAATGAGTTCCCTTTGATGCTCTGTAAGCTCTTTGTGCAGCTCTCAGGGCTTTTGCTGTAAGATGCGACTAAGTAAATGCCAGGAAAATCCTACTAGAACAGCTGAACTTTATCCCGGGTTAGTCAGAGTCACTTTTTAATTGATAGCAGGTGTGTACTGACTACTATTAAAATGAGATTGAATGTGATTGGTTAATTCTGAACATAGCTACATCCCCAAATATAAGAGGATGCACACTTATGCAACCACATTATTTTAGTAATTAATTTTTATTTCTCCCCTCTAAACAATTTCAGTTTGTTTTTTAATTGAATTGCACAGATTATAGATCACATTAAATGTAGAAAAAAAAATCTGGTCTGATCTTTTTACATAAAAAATACCTGACATTTTAATAGGGTAGGTTGTGTAGGCATTTTTTATATCCACTATGTACAATTCAAAGAAAATGAGAGGGGAAAAAATAGGTGAGGGAGAAGACAGAACGAGAAATGGTCAGTATTTTGAACAAGAATGTGTATCATGGATATTAGGACATTTACCTAAAAGAGAAAAAAGAAAGAAATAAAAAGAGAAAGAGTGGGAACAAACAGGACAAGGAAATATATCACTCAGGGTCAGAATCAAAGCAAGAGCGAAAGAAGGAGAAAGTAAGAAAAGGAAAGGAAGAAGAGCAGGAGGGCAAAGTTAGAGGGCAAGAGTGTGTGTAAGAGAGAGGGAAAGAGAAAAGGATAGAGGAAAAAGAAAATGAAATTGTTGCCCATGTCACAATCAATAACAGGGCGTTAGATACAGACAGATAGAGCAAAAGAGCTGTTGCAGTTGCATGAGCATATGTTCTCATCACTGGTGTCACTTTCTGTAATTCCAACACACACACACACACACACACACACACACACACACACACACACACACACACTTATATGCACATATGCTCTTCAATATGTGAGTCCAACAGGAGTTAGTAGAAAGGGCTTCAGTGTGATGTCAAGGCGGATTCACAATCCTGGGCCTACAATCCCCATTTCCATAAAAGACACTCTTAAAATTGTACAGTCTTCATCTCCAGTAAATTTGGGACACTTTCTTAAAATGCAATTAAATCTGAGCTCTGTAATTTGTTAATTCACTTGAACATTTTTTTAACAGATAAAAGGACAAAGAAAAGATTTTCAGTGTTTTCAATGATGAACTTCCATCCATCAATTATCTTCCGCTTTATCCCGCAAGTCGGGATCACGGGGGGGCTGGAGCCAATCCCAGCGTCATCAGGCGAAGGCGGGGTACACCATGGACAGGTCGTCAGTCCATCGCATTTCCAACACACACTCACGCACACATTCACACCTACGGGTAATTTAGAGTGACCGATCAACCTAGCATGCATATCTGTGGACTGTAGGAGGAAACCGGAGTACCCGGAGGAAACCCACACAAGCACGGGGAGAACATGCACACAGAACGGCTCGGACCCGGAATCGAACCCGGATCGTCTTGCTGTGAGGCGACTGTGTTAACCACAACACCACCATGTCGTTCCAATAATGAACTTAATTCTATTTATTAAATATAAACGATTTTAGAAATTGATGCCTGTAACACACTCAAAAAAGTTGGGACAGAGGCATGTTTACCACTGGGTTACATCATCTTTTCTTTTAATTAAACTTTTAATCCTTTGGGAATTGAAGACTGTAATTGTTACAGTTTTGCAAGTGGAATTTTTGCCCATTCTTGCTGTATAATAGACTTGAGCTACTCAACAGTCTGTGGTCACTTTTGTCTGATTCTCCTCTTCATGATGCTCCATACATTTTCAATCGGAGACAGATCTGGACTGCAGGCAGGCCTGTCAAGTCACACTGTTGTAACTCGTACAGAATGAGGCCTGGCATTGTCCTGCTGAAATGGACATGGAGTTCCTGGGAAAAGATGTCGTCTTGACGGCAGCATATGTCTCTCCAAAAAAACAATATAAGCCTCCACATCAATGGTAACTTCTGATATGCAGATCCCCCATTGCCGTGGGTACTGATGCACCCCCATGCCATCAGAGGTGCTGTTTTTTACACTTTTTGTTGGTAGAAGTCTGGATGGTCTTTTTCATCTTTGACACATAAAATCCGACATCTGTTTTTTTTTTCAAAAACAAGCTGAAACGTGGACTCGTCTGACCACAGAACATGTTTCCACTGTCTTTCGGTCCGTATCAGATGACTTCAGGCCCAGAGAACTTAATTAATTAATATATGGCCCATGTCCATTACGGTAGCATGACAGTTTCTCAAACAATACCGCCTGAGGGCTTGATGGTCACACACGTTCAGCAGCTGTTTCCACACTGAGATTTCCCCTGACTCCCTGAATCTTTTTATTATATTATGAGCTGTAGATGGTGAAAGACCTAACTTCTTTGCAATCTTGCACTGAGAAACATTGCATTTGAACTGACTGACAATTCTCCCATGAAGTTTGACACAAAGTGGTGACCCATCCTTGCTCACAGAGACTAAGCCTTTAGTGGATGCTCCTTTTATACTCAATCTTGATGACCTCACCTGTTATCAGTTAAACCGCTAATTGTGTAACCTTCCAGTGTAACTTAACCTTTTCAGTCTTATTTTGCCTCTGTCCCAACTTTTTGTTGAGTGTTGCAAACATCAATTTCTGAATTTGTTTATATTTAACAAATAGAATTAAGTTCATAATTGAAAACTCTGAAAATCTTTTCTTTGTCCTGTTCTCTGTTAAATAAATGTTCAAGTGAATTAACAAATTACAGAGCTCAGATTTAATTGCATTTTTACAAAGATTTCCTAACTTTATTAGAGATGAAGATTGTACAATTCCTGGGAATTTTTAGGATGAAGCTGATGCTTCTTGTCTTGATGGACGCTTGTCCCTCACTATTATGACCCCTTCTGAGGTGTTTGATTTAAAACATTTGCACAGTAACAACTAAAGAAAAATAAGCAAAGTAGAAAACAGAAGGTTTACATATAAATTCCACAAAATTCACTGAAATGAATCAAATCTTCACATCTTGTGGAACTAAACTTTGACAGTAAGGATGAACCTGTGTGTACCGTGCAGGCTAGTGACATGTGATATACCATCCTCCAATCACCCGGTCACCATGGTTACCATGCTAGCAGTGGAGAGAGATTTACCATCTGCTGTGTCCTTAAAGCTGCACACGTGTTTCCTGGCCTTAATATAGTGTTTTTATTTAACAGCCTTGGATAGCAGTAATTCTCCAGATTTCTTGTCTGTCACTTCCTCAGCATGCCATGATTTCACCCTCACTGCCTTGTGTTTCAGCTTCCATGGTGACCAGACCATTTTTTAATTATCTTTTAATTTCTCTTTTGATTCTTTTTTTTTTTTGCTTGTTACTGGTTCCTTCACACCTCACTTTCCTCCAGTTCTTGCACCTATGTTGCGTTATGTTCAGTCTTTTTTTCCTTTCTACTAGTTTTAGGTTACCCGTGATGTGCTTGTGCTTTGACCCACACTGTGGATGATGCTGACTGGATTGCTCTTGATAACGGCATCAAAATGCATGCGTTTTGCCTTTCTCCTCTCAGTGACTCTGTTTCATGACCTCTGTGTGTGTATGTGTGTATGTGTGTGTGTACTGTGCAGACAGAGCTGTGAGCGGAGGAAGGCGAGGTGTCGTGATGCAGCACGCTGTAGGCGGGTGAAGGAGACGGAAGTCTTTAATCAGCTGGCCAGTCAGCTTCCTCTCCATCACAGCATCACCGAGAGCCTGGATAAAGCCTCGATCATCCGTCTCACGCTGAGTTACCTGCACCTGCGCTCAGCTCTCAACACAGGTCACCTCTCTGCCTGCCTAAACGTCTGCACAGATTACATCCCATTTGATTTAATAGTATTCAGATGCATTCCAGTATGAATTTATTGCCTTCATATATGTAAATTTCATGCAAATGTAAATTGCATTTCTTCTGACGTCACAAGGGAAAAATCTCCAAGCCTCAGCTGTCCATGATGGATGAATATTATGCTGTGTTTATTTTTACTGTAGTGATGTTGGGTGAGCAGTCCGAATTGGACACAAAGTGGAGCGCTTGCTGTCTGAAGGCCCTTGACGGCTTCCTCATGATTCTCTCTCAGGACGGGGACGTCGTTTACGTGTCTGAATCTGTCAGCAAGTGTCTGGGGATTCCTCAGGTAACACACACACATACACACTATAGAATTATGTTATGTATGATAAACAGCTTTATAAACATGTTAATAGCATAAATAATATAATGATTTCTTCTGTGTCTTTCTCTTTGATGTTTATTTGATAGATTGATCTGTCAGGACAGACTGTGTTTGATTTCACTCACCCATGTGACCACGAAGAGATCAGAGAGATGCTTATTAACAGAACAGGTCTCTCTCTCTCACTCTCACACACACACACACACACACACACACACACACACACACACACACACACACACACACTCGGACTCAGACATGTATTATTTAATTTATATCTCTCTCAGGTTCCTGTAAGAAAACGAGGGATGAGCAGGGTTGCCTGTTGCGGATGAAGTGCACTCTGACCAGCAGAGGGCGCACAGTAAACCTCAGATCTGCTACATGGAAGGTCCATAAACACACACACACACACACACACACACACACACACACGCACACACATAAACAGTGTGTTTGTAAGGTAATAACCCTGCACCTTTGCTCCAGGTTCTACGCTGTTCCGGTCACATCCGTGTGGAATGCACACAGAAGAGTGTGTGTGAAGAGAGCAGCACGCCGGTGTCATACCTGGTGCTGATCTGTGAACCGATCCCACATCCAGCAAACATTGAAGTTCTTCTAGACTCCAATACATTCCTGAGCAAACACGCACTTGACATGCGCTTCACCTACTGTGACGAACGGTGAGGACGCCATACAGCATTGTACTGGTGTTTACTACTGAAAATAATTAAGAATTTAAGGCAAATTCGGTGAGGAGCATGCAGAAATCAGGCTGTGCAAAGACCCCTGAATGGAAAAAGGTGCAGTAGCACATCTGGATCTTTCTGCAGTTGAATTAACTGAGTCCCACTAAATGTGGCAAAGAATATTATTAAATGATTATTTAATGGCATACTGCTAAAGTAAAAACAATTTGTAGTGATAAGCTCACTGATTCTTAGTTTTTAGATATTCATATTTAGAAGAACAGGAAGCAGTCTTTATTTGTCACATTACACTACTGGTCAAAAGTTTTAGAACACCCCAATTTTTCCAGTCTTTATTGATATTAACACAGTTTAATGTCTCAAATGTACTTAGAAATTAAAGCATAGAACAAATTAACAACTTAAGATAAAACAAATCATGGAATAATTTTGTTTGACAAAATTGAATCTGGATTTTTGACTCATCAAAGGAGCCACCTCTTGCAGATATAATAGCTGAACACAACGGAGGCATTCTTTCTACAGTGGAGGTCAGATATTGTTCAGAAAGTTCTTCCCAACATGTGCTGCACTTGAGGTTGCTTTGCTTTCACCCTTCTGTCCAGTTCATCCCAAACAATCTCAGTGGGGTTTAAGTCTGGAGACTGTGCAGGCCATTCCATTCTTTGGAGCCTACCGCCTTGTTCTTGTCTTCTAAGGTAGTTCTGAAATAACCTAGAAGTTTGTTTTGGGTCATTGTCTTGCTGTAATATGAACCCCTGAACAACTAGGCGTAGACCAGAGAGTATTGCATGGAGCTTCAAAATGCTGTGGTAGCCTTTTTTGTTCAGTGTGCCAGTCACCCTGTGCAAGCCCCCAACTCTGGATCCAGCAAAAGAGCCCCAGACCATTACACTTCCTCCTCCATTTTTGACAGTTGTTGTCACACACTGAGGAACCACCCTTTCACCTGCTTGATGGTGTACAAAAACCCTCCGTGATGTACCAAATATTTTACATTTTGACTCATCGGTCCATAAGACCTTCTTCCAGTCGTCAGTAGTCCACTGGAGGTGCTGCACGGCCCAGACAAGCCTCTTTTTTATTTTGCAATCTTAGCAGTGGCTTTCTAACTGCTACTCCACCTGTCAAACCTGCAGCTCGAAGTTGAAATATTACTTGTTTAAGCTTGTTTATTTCGACCTGCATTAAGCTGTGCATGAAGACGTTGTGCTGCGTCTCGAAAACTTCTGATTTTGCTGTGGCCTTTGGTCTACCTGACCTTTATATGTCGGAGTTTCCTCCAGTTTCCAAGTGCCTTTTGATGGTATAGGTAACTGTACTCACTGACACCTTGGTTTTCTTTGCAATTTCTCTGTAGGACAGACCTACACTTGTAATACAGTCTGTTCCAACACTGCTTATACAGAATCAGAGTGTTTGTAAATAATCAGCAAAAGCTGGGGCACCTGTAGGAATTGTTTGCATCAACTTTCAGAGCTTAACTGGCTTTCTGCGCTGCAGAGCAACTGTCCATTGTTAAACAATGATGTGTTCCGTGAAAAAAAGCCCTTTGGTTTAACTCTGAAATTCAATCTCTTGTTGCGTTTCAGGTTAAAATTTCATATTATTTTCATTTTTTAACCTTACGTTTGTTCCTTTGTACCATTTCAGGTTATTCACTGGACTTGAACTGTGTAAATGTCAACAATAACTGTAAATATGGATGTGTTCTGAAACGTTTGACTGCTGGTGTATGTTACAGCATAACATAACCCCAGCTTGAGTAGGAAGTTGTGGTCAGAGCCCAGGGTCAACCATGAGCAGAGACGGTGAAGGTCCTTCTCAAGGCCCCAACAGTGGCAGCTTGGCAGTGGTGGTGCTTGAACCCCAAAGCTTCAAATCAGTTTGATATTTTTTTTTAAATACAATTTAGTTTTTGCAAATATAAGTAACTAAGGGCACAATTCTTTCATGCACATAAGTCAAAAAGAGTGTGTAAGTCAAAAAATGTGCACACTTTTAATCCTATGCATGCTCTCCTCTTCACTTAAGTCTATGATTTGCATGTCATTAAGGCAGTTACGCACTTTGGGCAGAGTAACGTTATGTAAACTTTATGTAAACTTCAGTTATGCTGTATTCTGCCCTTGACTTATGCATTTTTCATCTAAAGTGCTTCAGAGGGCTGTAGTAAGTCAAGTGGTACTACATGGAGAACATTGTATCGTGTTTCAGTCAGCCGTAAGCCTGCTTTTAACGTTATACATGTACAAGTACAGTTAAAAATTCAGGTATTTGTGTGTCATTGTTTTTAAACTGTAATAACTTTTCTTGCCGACAGTCTGCAGGGCCACTACACTACAAAGGCACCACCTGTGCATGCGCTAGAGAACCAAAATGCTCTGTCATGCAAATATACAGCATAAAGACTTTAATTTAGGTTAATTACATAATAAAAGAACAAGATAATGACAATGTCCTATTTATAAGTCAAGCAAGACGACTTTAAACTGCCTGTGTCCCTAAGAATACGCCTTCCTGTAGATGAGTATGCATCCACGGTGTCCACAGGTGTCCCTGTGCAGGTCCACAAGGAAGTATAGCTTGGCCTTAACCCTGTATTATATGGTGTGGCAGAAGGGGCGTGGTCGAGTGCTGTCCAGTGTGAGATGATTCTCGCATGTGGCTCACTAGCAGCAGGTTAATTTATGTGTCCGTGTACTTCTAAAGACAGTTCGGCCCTGAAAGAGAACGGAGAAGTGCAGAGCCGTGGGTGTGCATGTGTGTCTGTGTGTGCCTAGAAACAAATAAGAAAACATTTTACATCACAAAATGTTGTGAACAAGCTTGGTATAAAATTAGTTGAATTAGAATGAAACAGAAATTAAAATAAATATGAACATTCCTACAACAGAAACAAAAACCAAACATAATTTGGGGAATTCATTTACTAAACATTCAAGCATTTGCTTTCCAACCAGATGTGAATTTTGTCCACACTGAGCACATACAGTCATCTAAAGCTCAGATGTGTTTTGCCTGCTGCTGTAAATAAAAAACTCCTTGTGTGGAAGGAACAAGATGCCCAAAACCAACATTTTAAGAAATATTATTAAACCATGAAGTGATTTTTTTTTTATCAGATTGTAATAGTTGATGCTACAGCTTCATCTAGTGGTGTTTGTATCAGATAAGTAACATCTCTCACTCTGTGTGTGTGTGTATGTGTGTGTGTGTGTGTGTGTGTGTGTGTGTGTGCGTGTGCTTAGGATCACACAGTTGTTGGGTTATGGCCCTGAGGATCTACTTCAGCGTTCTGTGTATGAATTTTACCATGCTCTGGACTCAGACAGTCTTACCAAAGCACACCACAACTGTAAGGAATGATTAACACACATACACACACCATTCTCATACTGTGTTATTCTCATACAACATACTGTGTTATCATGTTTACACAAATATATATATATATGGGTGTGTAAATGCTTAAGCAGCATGTGGAAAGGAAAGGGGTGGGGCATATAGGATTAAGGTGTTTCTAATTTGCATATTCAAAGACTCTAGATTATCTAATTAAAGTAAAAGTAAAGTTAACATTTCTTATATAATGCTGTTTTAAAAATGATGGTCTTCAAAATATGTTTGTGTGTGTGTGTGTGTGTGTGTGTGTGCGCGTGTGCGTGCATGCATAGTGTTTGTTAAGGGCCAGGTATGTACAGGTCAGTACCGTATGCTGGTGAAGGGTGGAGGCTTTGTGTGGGTCGAGACTCAGGCCACTGTCATTTACAACAACAAAAACTCTCAACCGCAGTGCGTCATCTGCCTCAATTACGTCCTCAGGTGTGTGTGTGTGTGTGTACAGTCATGGCCAAAAGTTTTGAGAATGACACAAATATTATATTTTCACATGATCAGGTTCTCTGGTTTTTATGTGAGTTTGTCAGATGTTATCACATACAGAAATATAATTGCAATCATATTATGAGTAACAAAAGCTTTTACTGACAGTTAGAATGAGTTAATGCAGCAAGTCAATATTTGCAGTGTTGACCCTTCTTATTCAGGACCTCTGCAATTCTCCCTGGCATGCTCTCAATCAACTTCTGGACCAAATCCTGACTGATAGCAGT
>JAOVVH010000048.1:356454-368276 GCA_028566435.1 Scorpiodoras heckelii | reverse complement strand
AAACTTTTGGCCATGACTGTATACTATGCAATAGAACATGTTATTTCAACATGGGTTTCCTCATAGTATCAGAGATTTTTTTTTTCTTACACACAGAGAAATTGGTGTCATATTTGTTTTCCATGTAGGGATAGAAAAAAGTGAAGGTTCAATATCCTGGATATAGACTTTTGTGGCAAAAAAAAACCCCTGTATCACTCAATGCTCCAGTCTACTGAACTTATAAATTAATTGACTAAATAATAATAATAAATGAATTTTGTATGTTATGCTTCCTCCTTTATGCATTGGTATATGCGTCATCACAGCTATTAGAAACATCTTGGAATAACACAATAGCTTTGCAACCTGTGGTCAGCAGACTGATACAGATTTGGTGGAAAAAAAACAGAATGCTTTCATTAGATTGCACAAATATGACAATCGGAAATGAGTATTTTGCTCAGGCTGGATATAGTCTGTCTGTTCTTATAGTAGAGTTATACTGGATTTGGGTATTAAACAGTACTCACACAGTGAGCATCATGATAAACCCTGTTCATTCCTTTCTGCAGAACAACAATTACTTTAAAACTGTCAAGATTAACCAGTACAATTAAAGGATATATGTGATCCAAATGTTTTAGAAAAAACAACAAAAAGTTTCAAATTCATGAACTTCCCTCTCTCAACAATATAAAATGATGAGATGTGCAAATTCACTTCTGCAGAATAGTAAATCCTAATGTGAAGTTTTGTTTTCAGGCCACAACATTTGGCCCCACCTCCCAGAAGTGCCACATTTGATTTTTCTGCCTTTGATTTCTTACCATTTGGAATTGGACTTTCACAATTTTTTGAACTGATTCTAATTCCCTGTTTATGTTTTCTCAGATTTGTTTCACCAGAGTGTTGGAGTGCCCCATTTGGTTTGTTCCCTCGAGTTTTGTATCTTCTGAGCATTTGCTATATTGTGTTCTTGTTTTTGTCCCTGCCCTTGTTTCTTTGCTTTCGCACTCTTGCTTTTTGTATTGTTTTGGCTCCGCTTGTGTGCAAACAATAAAACTGCACTTGTCTCCAGTCATATGGGTGGGATCATTACAGGTTGATCCACCTCAAAATGGAGACAGCAGACATATCTGGTTTGCAATAAGCTCCAAGCCCCACGTCAAAGGCACACATCCCTGACTCCCTTCCTGAATGCTATATCTGTAAGGGTGTAAGGGTTTAAGGGTGTAAGGGTTTTTTCCTCCAGTGTGACCTTTTTTTTACGATGCAAGGGGACTTACCAGATAACCAGGAAGTTGCCATCATTATCAGCCTCCTCAGTGGCAAAGCCCTGAAATGGGCCACCGCCATGTGGCACCACGCAGGTGAGCAGGCCTGCTCCTATTCAAACTTTATTGCTATGTTCAGACAAGTGTTTGACCACTCAGCGGATGGCCGGGGAGCTGGCGAGTGGCTGTGTGCTCTATTCCAGGGTAGCAGGAGGGTGGCAGATTACACCCTCGGGTTCCAGATGCTCACCGCTAAAAGTGAATGGAACAAACCTGCCCTAAAGGCTACCTTCCGATGACGAGGTACTTGAATGGTACATGACGAATGCCGAGGTACAGAGGGAGTTGGCCTTCCATTACGCTAACATGACCCTTGGAACCCTCATCACCACAAGAGCAGAAGCGACAAGCTTCTCCTCCACCTCTACTTCTACTGAGGGGAGGAGGGGCACGGGGTTCACCAGTGTAAACTAAAGCCCGGAGTGCGACACACCGGTGGTGTGACTAATCCCCACACCCGTTCTGTTATGCACCTGTACTGTTGATAAATGTTTAGATTAGCGCTCAGAACTGTCTTTTTTCCCCTCATCAATTTTGGAGCAGCCAGCAGCTTCATGGACCAGGCCACCGCTGAATCCCTCAGCATCCCCATTCAAGAGCTGCAAACTCCAGATTCGAGCCATAGATGGGGCACCCATCGGGAGTGGTTCTGTCACCCACCAGATGGCTCCTTTAAAGATGACTGTGGAAGTTCTCTATGAGGAAGAGATTTCCTTCATGATCACTGACTCACCCAAGTATCCTATTGTTCTAGGGTTAACATGGATGGGGCGGCACGATGCGCTCATCTCCTGGAAACAGAGGGAAATTTAGGCCTGGTCTCATGAATACTTCCGGAACTAACTAAATCCCATCCTTTGGCCTCTGAGAACTACTCAGGTTGAGAGCCCTGAGGCTGAAACCAACGTCCAGGTACCCTTCGAATACAATGATCTCATGGAAGTCTTTACTAAAAAGAAAGCCAAGGGTCTGCTTTACCCCCCCAACCCCCCTCCCCCATCGGCCGTAGGATTGTTGCATTGATCTCTTGCCAGGATGTGTTCCCCCCAAAACAGGATTCATTCCCTATTCGTCCCAGAAACTCAAGCCATCCAAAATTACATCCAGGAAGCTCTCAAGCTAGGTTACATTCGTCACTCCTCTTCTCCTGCCTCTGCCAGGTTCTTCTTCATTGAGAAGAAAGGGGGAGGCCTTCACCCCTGCATTGATTACCGAGGGCTCAACAAGGTATTGGTGAAGTACCCTTCTCTGCTCCCTCTCATTCCCTCTGACTTAGAGCAGCTTCGTGGAGCCACCATGTTCACAAAACTTGATCTGAGAAGTGCTTACAACCTCATCAGGGTGAGAATAGGCGATGAATGGAAGACTGCATTTAGCACCACCTCTGGCCACTACGAGTATGTGGTTTTGCAGTACGGCCTGGCCTCAGCCCCAAGTTTCTTCCAACACTTCGTTAATAAGATATTTCAAGGTATGTTAGGCAAATGTGTAATTGCTTGTACTGAAAATATCCTGATTTTCTCTCCAGACTATGCCACCCATGTCACTCATGTCCATCAAGTACTGCAAAGACTGCTCAAGCACCAACTCTATGTGAAGCGAGAGAAGTGCCAATTCCACCAGTCCAAGACTGAATTTCTCGGATACCACATTGGACCAGAAGGGGTCTCCATGTATCAACAGAAGGTAAAAGCCATTTCCAAGTGGAACTGTCCAGGTACAGTCAAGGAGTTAAGAAGATTTCTAGGTTTTGCAAACTTTTATAGACGATTTATAAAAAATTTTAGTCTTGTAGCTGCACTGCTCACAGATTTGTTAAAAGTAAGTCCCAAGGTCCCGAAATGGAACCAAGACACTACCAAAACCTTTGAACGCCTCAAGAAGCTATTCACCACAGCCCCAGTTTTGAAGCAGCCCGACCCCGATCTGCAGTTCATCCTAGAAGTGGACGCTTCTAACCAGGGGGTGGGGGCTGTGATGCCCCAGAGACAAGGAGGATGCCCTAATCTACACCCGGTGGCCTACTTTTCCAGGAAGCTGACCCCTGCTGAACGAAATTATGATGTGGAGGACAGAGAGCTCCTCGCCATTAAGCTAGCCCTTTAGGAGTGGAGGCACTGGCTAGAGGGCACCAAACACCCAGTCCTTATTTGTACCAACCATAAGAACTTGGAGTATCTTAAAGCAGCCAAACAATTGAATCCACGTCAAGCCAGATGGGAAATGCATTTCATGCATTTTAATTTTGTCTTGTCTTACCGTCCACGGTCTAAGAATGGAAAGGTCATTGCCCTGTCACAGAAGTATGAACCAGAGGATGATGATAAGGAACCAGAACTTCTACTTCCAGAGTCAAATTTCATTCATGCCATTGCTTGGGAGCTAGGTCAGCAGATCCAGGCACAGCAACCTCCCCGGAGAAACATCCAGTGCCTCCCTGGCCTTCTGTTCGTTCCTGCGGACCTCCGAAGCTCCCTGATCACCTGGGCCCATGTCACACCTGGAGTGGGTCACCCCAGGACTTGCCGTACTATCAATCTCTTACAGAGATTACAGTGGCCCAACATGAGTCTGGATATCCAACAGTTCATCTCATCTTGTGCGGTCTGTGCCCAAGCCAAAGTACCATGAACCTTGCCAGCCGGCAAACTCCAACCTCTATCTGTCCCAGAATGTCCATGGTCCCATCTTGCCATAGACTTCTTCACCGACTTATCCCCATCTCAAGGTTACATGGTTATTCTAGTTATTATTGATGGAGTTTCTAAGTCAGTACGTTTTGCTCCCCTTGCAGGGCTGCCTACGACCATGGAAACAGCTGAGATGCTCTTTCAGACCGTATTCCGATATTTCGGGATACCTGAGGACATTGTCAGCGACCAAGTTACCCAATTACTCCCGGGGCCGGAGCAGCTTTATGGATAAGCTGGATATCATTGTAAGCCTCACCTTGGGGTACCACTCACAAGCCAATGGGCAGGTGGAGTGTGTAAATCAAGAGCTGACAAAGTTCCTCCTGGTCCAAAGACTGGTCCAGGTACCTCCCCTGGGCAGAATATGCCCAAAACTTGCTTAAGCATTCAGCCACGAACCTGACACCCTTCAAGGTGGTGGTCTTAGGCCACCAACCACCATTGTATCCATGGAACGCTAATCCTACAGATAACCTGGCCATAGTCTCCTGGTTCCAGTGAAGAGAGAGAGAGTCTGGGCCCTGATAAACCAGAAAATCTCCCATGCTGTTGCCCAAATGAAGAGGTTCATGGACAATCAGAGAAGGAAGACCCCTCACAATATAAGCCTGGAGATTGGGTTTGGATAGTCACCAAGGCATTAAGTAACACAATGCAGTGTATGAAACGTAGTCCAAGGTATATTGGTCCCTTTTCTGTTGTTAAATGCATTAACGATGTATCATACAGGGTCCAGCTCCCCCATCTTAGCAGGATTCACCCAACTTTTCATGTCAGCCAGCCCACCCATCCAATGAGTCCCCCTTGATGACCAAGAGGAGGAGCATCAAGAACTCGAATCAGCAAGCAGGTCAGGAGATGTCACATATACTGTCAAAGAACTTCTAGATTCTAGGAAATGCCAAGGCAAAGTAGAGTATTTGGTGGCCTGGGAAGGGTACGGACCAGAGGAGAATAGCTGGGTTGCAGCCAAAGACATTCTGGACCCCCTCCTCATCAAGGACTTCCATGAAAGGTACCCCAACAGGCCAGCCCCTCGTAAACCAGGTTGTCCCAAGGAAAGGGAAAGGGCTCCCAGAGTTAGCCCCTTGGGGGGGGTGTTCTATCATGACTTTGGCCACAGGAGGGTGCCAAAAGCGCTCCATGCCAGAACTACGCACTTGAACTACATTACCCAGAGTGCCTCGGGGATTGCCTCCACCTGGAGGCAATTCTTGTTAATGAGTTTAGGTTCTGCACTGGGAGGAATAAAAGGACTGAGAAAACTCTTTCCAGCGCAGATCAACAACATTTGTACACTGTTTTGTTGTATTGCCTGTTCTAGATTACCATTTGCATTGATGTTTGATTAGTTTTCTCTGAGATTTTCTGCCTTTTATTTCTTAGCATTTGGAATTGGACTTTGACATTTTTTTGGATTGATTCTAATTCCCTGTTTATGTTTTCTCAGATTTGTTTTGCCAGAGTGTTGGAGTGCCCCCATTTGGTTTGTGTTCTTTTTTTGTCCCTGCCCTTGTTTCTTTGCCTCCACACTCTGTGCTATTGATTTTTGTATTGTTTTTGGCTCCATTTTTTTTGCAAACAATAAAACTGCTCTTGTCTCCAGTCATATGTGAGGGATCATTACACATAATAATAATAATAATAATAATAATAATAATAATAATAATAATAATAATAATGCCATTGTGATACATAGTGATGAAATATTCACCATCTTGTTTTTATTTTGCTGATTTTGTGAGCAGAGAAGTAAATACATCCAACTTAGACCACCTATATTGAAGCAGAGTCAAGACTTTGGGATTTTTGGGGTGGCCAAGAACAATTCAAGACCAATAATAATAATAATAATAATAATAATAATAATAATAATAATAATAATAATAATAATAATAATAATGCCATTGTGATACATAGTGATGAAATATTCACCATCTTGTTTTTATTTTGCTGATTTTGTGAGCAGAGAAGTAAATACATCCAACTTAGACCACCTATATTGAAGCAGAGTCAAGACTTTGGGATTTTTGGGGTGGCCAAGAACAATTCAAGACCGAGTCAAAATCATGGGTTTAAGTGAACTTACTTACCATCACCTCTGGGGCTTGTTGGCTATAGAGGCAGGTTGTCACACTACACCTCCAGCTCCCTAGAGTGAGTTACACAAATGCAACACAAAATGTTTAACGATTTCATATGGACCCTTGTATTCTGTAAAAATAACTGAAGGTTGAAAGGTGATCAGACAGGGTCAACCTGAACATTTATGAGGTCAAAGGTTAGAAAACAAAAAGTGTCCCAAAACTGCATATGTCTTTTAGACAGATATGGAGATCCACTGACAGCTCATATTAGTGTGTTAATAATTGCAACATACTAGGATTTCATATTCACAACATGTGACATTTTATGGCATTATATAGCTCTCAACATGTGAGTGCTCTGAGGCACTGCACAACATGGAATTCAGTCATAATTACACAGCACACACACCTAACAGTGTTTCTTAAAATCTAATCTCTCACCAGTTTAGAATTGACTTTGCCCCCTGAATAAAGAAAATCTGGAAAAACCCACCAATGGGTGGCACCACTACTTCATGTCATCTGAGTCCTTGTGTGCCTGCACATTATGTCACCATATGCAACGTGTTGCAAAAACACAAAAATGGGAAAGAGATGATGCATGAAAAAAAGGTCTCAAGGTCTCACTCTAAAATTATGAGTCCAACTGCTCTAATCTGATACCTAGTAGACCTAGCTCTAATCTAATCTGAAAAACTGGTCTTGAGACCAAGACTGGACTCAAATTCTGGAACACTAGTGATGAGCTTTATAGCCTGAAGAAATATTAACAATCATCAATTCATGTAGAGCTGGGAGATGAGATCAACACACAGCCACATTAGTGACATTACAATTCACTAATGAATTGTTATTGTGACTAACAATTCCTCTAGCAAAAAGAAGGAAATGTCAGGGAACTACAGGAAGTTGCAGGGTGGAGTATATGCTCCTTGTTCTCTTTGGTTAAAGTGTCAGGAACACAAGGGTGGAAAAAGACCTGAGAAATTATACATATGTAAAAGTATAAATGTGGAAGCACTGGGCCAAGAATTTACTCAAGTGACAGTAAGACAAAATAGGTTTGAACTTTCCAATGTACTTTGCATTTAAAACTAAAATGAAAATTAGTTTGGATTATTGACTGAAAGTCGAAATGGAAATGAAATTAAGTAAGAGGACTAGTATTCTATTTCAATAACCCTGAACTAAAATATAGTACTATGTATATGAAGTATAATTACTCAAGTATTTTACACTGCTGCAGGAACTTCAAGTTCCTCAGTGTGATGATGACACTTGGTTCCTCCACCAGAGTGATCTTCAAGAATCATTATATGATATTTCTGTCAAATGCTATACCATAGAGAGCATCCTGACTGGCTGCCTCACTGTTTGGTAAGATTGCTATTTGACAAATGCCTTCAGTATATCAAATCACAGACAAGCCGGCTAAAGGACGCTTCCTAAATCAGGTTTCTAACTAGCCTGTAGTCCATTCTTTTAAATTCCCAGTGTCACTGAGTCCGACTACATAAAATATGGAGGGGTGTGTGTGTGTGTGTGTGTGTGTGTGTGTGTGTGTGTGTTGACAGTTGATGCTAAAGCGATGATTATAAAAACACACCCGCATGATGAACTCAGGGATTCTGAGAAACAAAGTCACATGTGAGAAGTGTGTGCGTGTGTGTGTGTGTTTAAAACGCTGCTGATTCACACGCTGAGAAGAGAAAGGAGACGCCACTGAAGACAGGTCAGGCATTCAGGTGAACATGCATTACGTTATTAGGTTGTTTATGCCCTAATTATTCATTTAAAGATATTAATAATGTCAGACTAAACAGAGCTTTTGAGTAACGATATTTATGCCAGATGCTGATTGGTCAGAGGGTGTTGATTAATTTTCTATACAAATCACAGGTTTATATTTAAATGTGCTTTTTCTAATATGTTTCTATAGTAACAGCTCTTTCACAGGGATGTGCAAAGTGGACAGCTCACACAAATTATAAATAAATAAATAAATAAAAAAGAACTGCAGACATGATAAAGTTCTCTGTGAGGAAAAACACTGTAATCAATGCAGAGTCGCTGTTGTATAAGAGGAATAGAACACTTGGGAACATACTGTAATAGGAAAATAATTAACTTTGGTGTTGTAACATCACCCTTCATTCCTTTACTATAAAATCACAACACACACTGTTTTATTTCTTATATACCGTGTTACCCAGAGATGATTAGAGATAACTCTGAGTGTCCACAGGCTGCTGGGTTTTGTAGAGAAGTTCGCTGGACTTTTAAACTTTCTAAAATTGAATCAGCAGCTTTACTACATTCAAATATAACCGTGTCACTGTGTGCTTAGCAGTTATTTGTTGTGAAGTGTAATCAGAGTGTCAGATTATCCTTTTCTTTGTAATGTTCCAACAATTATAAAGAAAATGTAGATGCTCCTGGCATTTTTTTTTTTGCCATTTCCTTGGTCATTTTGCCCTTTACAATCTGTATGCAGTGTATACAACATTTCACGCTAGCCAGCTAAGTTGTTAGCTGAGTCATCAGCTAGGTTATGACTCCTGTGTCCTAAAATATATTTCACAAATACATCTTATGACAGGAAATGCTCCTCAGGTTTTTGCATCTAAACACAGGTTTGAGTCTATTATCAACAAGTGTACCATATGATGATGTCTCAGACTATTCACTCAGTGTCTTTTCCTCATATTCCCTGTTTAGGAGTGTTACCTCTGTCTCATGGCGATGTCCACGCCTTCTTCATCAGGAAGTAAAGATCTTGGAGTTAAAAGTGTAGCACTTCTTGGCAAAACTACATCGTTTTCCGCCATGAGTGAGATGTAAGTTCTGGTTTGTCTGTATTTTCTTCACTTGAATAGAACTACTGCTGACCGTTACTTAAAAACAACCTCAATTTCAATTTAAGTGCAAGTTTAATAATGCTAGAAAACTTGAGCATTTTTATGCTAATGGTTAATAAATATATGTGAGGTCTGTCCGGAAAGTTATGAGTTCTGTAGGGCTTACACATGGGGATGTTGGTTCAAGGTCAGTTAGAGTGGGATCTCAGAAAAACAGTAGGACGCGTTTCAGTTACATTCTAGCCTTCGCAGTGCCCAGACGTTTGTTTTTGTGAAACCTTGGTGAAGTGTCTCATCACTGGAACAGTGCGAGTGAGTTTGGTATATGGTACACAATGGTACACAATCAGAGTCTGCGTGGAAATCAGTAAAATTGCATCAGAAACTCTTGAAAGGTTATGGACAAGCTACCATACCCTGATTGTTTAATAAGAGAGCCCAATTTCCTGAACAGAGTGATCACAGAAGATGATTCATGAGTTTTCCAGTACGATCCTGAGACAAAAAGACAGAGTGCTTAATGGCAGACGACATCACCACTTCGGCCAAAGAAAGCTCACATGAGCAAATCAAAAATCAAATCACTGTTCATTATCTTTTTTTGAGTCTCAAGGGATCATTCATGAAGAATTTGTACCAGAAGGCCAAATGGGAAATGGAATATTTTACCTTGGCGTTTTCGATTTTTTGTGGAACAGGGTTTTGTGTGTGCACCTCACATCACCTCTTCATCAATCCTTCATCATGACAACACAATGAGTCACGCTTCGCTGACTGTGAGAGGATCCACCCTGCAGCCCCGACTCGCCTCAGTGTGATTTTTTCTTTTTCCTCAAGAATAAAACACATCCCCAAGCCCTACAGAGTGTGGGAATTTCATTCTCATTACTTTCTGGACAGATTTCGTATATTGGGTGCCATTTGTAAAAAGTTGCCCCTATTGATTTTCTGCTCAGTTTTTGCACTACAATGCACTACAGTTACAACTGTCACTTTTTAAAATATGTAGAGAGAAATTCATGTTAAATATTGTAATGCTCTTTCCAAGAGTAATGATCAGACTTAATACAAACTTATAAAATATATAAATTAAATGTTAAATGCAAATGTTAAATATAAATGTTACCTGTAAATGTTAAATGTAAATGTAATGTTATATATTAATGTCGGATTTTATGCTAATTCACCACACCCCTTATGTGTCACTTCAATTTTTTGTGTGCAGAAGGGGGTCACGACACTATAGTGACTCAAAATCAGTACCATGTATTTCTTGAATGGAAAATATGTATAAAATATGTGTAATATTTTTGGTAAACCAGAAAAGGGTGAACTTTATGGTTGAATGTTTTGTGCTGTAAATACACTAGAAGTGCACACTGCAAAAATGAAGCATGTAAAATTAATTTAGCAAATATTTTTTAAAAAGAGCTTAAAGTTTGAACAAGAGTTAGCTGTTATTATAGCTGGTGTGATGGATGCAGTCTTGCAATTGTGCAACTCAACTTTTAGCCACTGATTGAATTTTAGGGCTGTGTGTTTGCAATGTGAGAAATAATGTTTTTTGCTAAAATTACTTTACTGCTATGGAATCTGACATTGAGCACATAGTTGATGTTTAGCTTCTGGTTCATTCCATCAGGGTAAAATGAAAGTGTCCTTATTATTGTTACTAAAAGGTGCTGGTGTATTTAGGAGACTGAAAGCAAGGACCTTCATGCTGAATGTGTTTACATTAAATATTATTAACCCTCATCACAGCTCCAAAACATCAACAGCCCCACTGAGATGAGCAGATTCTCATGACTGCACTGGTTTATACACAAAGATTAAATAATATGTGTACAATAAATGCACGTGTTTTTTTTTTTCTCTTAACCCAGGAATCATTCAGAATAACAGAAGAGCCAAAATGTATGCTTTTGTAAATGAGAAGTGGAATAGTGATGTTAATGAATAAAGAAAGACTATGTGGATTATGTTAAGATGCAGTTATGTTGCTGTAAAAGCTAAAGAGATGACCCATGCCAATGATATAAGTGTATTATTATTTTTTTTTCCAGAAAAAACTTCATAGTGTCGTGTTTGGATTTAGACACTTTGCTCTCAGCGAAGGTGAAACTGCGCCAAGAGGGGTTTCTGGATTCAAACATAAAAAGCAGTTTGGATTTTGCGATCCAGACCCTGGAGAAATTTCCTGTCTCAAAACGTCGTGACGTCTCTCTCACCCTTGAAGGAGAGAGGCAGCTGGTTCGGTTCACTGCAGGAAACCCTGTCCTGCTGTACATCATCCGTTTGGGTCAGAAAGGTCCAGAGCTTCATCAAAAAGTCCCAGTTGGGTCTCATCTCAATCCCTCATGCCTGAGTGAGTCTCACTTTGCCGGGCACTGCTGCAGAGATGAACTGGAGAGCTGTTTGGATCAAGCAAGGCGTGTTTTAAGCACAGAAATTGACTCTAATCCATCGTCTCAGAGTGATCTGGAGCTGAGGATTGTGTGTGGGGAGCTTCGGCTTACTTACACCACCCAGCAGCCTCGGCGCAGCCTTTTCATCCACCCTCGCCGTCGAGTGTACTTTAGTAAAACGCTGAGTCTGGAGAAGCTCCTGGAGACCAAAACACGTTTGGAGAGAAGCGGCGAGATGAAGGAAGGCCTGCTAACTTGTTTCCAGCACCTGCTGATCAACTACAGTCAGTTTCAGGAGGAGAACATCCGAGTTGTCATCCAGAGCGATGGAGAGCTGATGGAGCTCGTCTGTGGCCGCAACGACTACCACAGCACACAACATTTTGTTTTCAGTGATGGACAGAATCGAGCTCATAGCCACAGGGTTCAGGACATGGAGCTGTGGGAGTATGAGTAGGTCAAA
>JAOVVH010000048.1:323500-334589 GCA_028566435.1 Scorpiodoras heckelii | reverse complement strand
TGCATGTTTCCAGAAGGACAGACACTCATGTAGACAAGATTTTGCATGAGCCACTGTAGGCTACAGCAAAGTGATCATTTTGTTTTTGAGCTGGTTGCCCAAACGTTAGCATGCTACATTGATTATAAGGTATAGCCTATTATATAGGCTATTGTATATATCACACACACAATGCATCATCTTAACAGTGAACTTTTGTAAAAAGTAGGAAGGCCTAGACTGTCTATTTTGACCTAGTGTTTGGTTGCACTATGTAGAAAAACAATGGTATGTACATTTCTGGGATTTAACCTATTTCAACACACTTCAAATGCATGACCAGCTGATTGGATGCACTTGTTGCCAGAACTGTTTTTCACTTTTTGACTTGACCTGCCAAAACCCCTGATGTTTTCTAGTAAGTTTGTTCCTTCTGCAGTCCAAAGACATGTAACTCAGGTGACTTGGAGATACTAAATTGCCCCTATGTGTGTTTCTGCCCTGCAATGGACCGGTAACCTGTTCAGGGTTTTTCCATGCCTTTTGTGCAATGAGTACTAGGACAGACTCCAGCACCGCCTGCAACCCAGTAGTAGGACAAGCAGCTTCGATAATGAGTGAGTGACTGAGTGCTCTGTAAAGCATCAAACCCAGACAGTCATCTCAAACAATTCCTCAAATCTTGTGGCGGGTGTGGTGCAATGTTTCTTCAGTTCCCTGCTCACAACTTTGTCTCCTACCCACAATGAATTCCTAGTTAAATAACTTATAACCATGGCTTATCCTTATCTTAACCTGTCAAATACAACGTCTTATTAAAAGTGTGTAGTGCATTAAAGAAGAAGAATGAGGCATAGAAGGAAGCAGCAGAGGTCTGGTGAGTGTATGTAGCCCGTTTGCTTCTTTAATCTAATCGGCCAATGAGCCTAGTATGAAGGTGAATGTGGAAAATCAAACAACAAGTTTTCACAATAGTTAAAGCATTATTTAATTTCTGTTTTAACTAGTTAGCAAGTCAAGCCACACCTACAAGAGATAAATGCAACGGTTGCTACATACCCATGAGACAGGCTACACAAGCGCTTCACATGCTAGTGTGAATGTAGGGTTAGTGTACCATGCTAAACTTGTTAAACTAAAAGCTTCCATTAGCTATACTATCCTCATATTGCCAGTGCAAAACTAAAGAAACAAACTTCAGATGCTAAACATGTCTCCGCTAATTGATTACATTTGCAGTTGATTACATTTGTGTCCATTTAATTTTTGGTCAAATTGCTCCTCCACACTAAATCTTCATCTCGTGGAAAGACTGTATATTAAAGTAAATAAAGCATATCAGTGAACAATCATGTCATAAATAAAAACACAGACAATGTCAAACCTTAGAAGTGTTTCTCTTTTTTTAACGATCACATACAATTTTTTTTTGTTTGACAAAAATCACTTACGTACATCATTTACAAATTAAGTTACATTGCCGTAAGATTGTAAAATCTTCCAGAGGAAAAGTAAGGCACCGAACGAATCGGTGGACAATTTAATCCAAACATGACCAGGTAAAATTATGTTTAAAAAAAAATTTAACTGTAAACCAGGCATGTGCTGATTCATCACTTTTCTTCCAAAGAGTTTATCACATTTTACGGTATGATTGCCACTGTATCAGTCTGCCATGTTTGAAAATTCTGTTTATCATATCTCTTTTTTGGAGCCTAAAAAATAGCGACTACCATTGTTACCACGGTAACAACATCAGGCCTAATTTATGGGATGGATACAAATACATTTATTTGTAAATCAGTATATAAATCTGTATGTAAATCAGATGTGCTGTGAACTTGCTTGGTAATCAACTTCTGATTGGTGTTTAGTAACACTCACATGAGTATGAAGAAAATCTGAGTCACTGAAATTTTTGTAAATCTGGCACAAATGTTTAGTTTTTTTGGAAATGAAAAGCATTTACACCCAAATTTAATAAAAATTGTTAAATGATACTCATTGTACATTATGTATTGCAGTATATCATATTTAACAGCACATACCTACCACACACACTCACACATAGAGAAAACAACATAAACACACCTTGAGAAAGTTGGTGTAATTAAAATCAGGCTCTGATCCTGAATGTCATGGACTTCTGTGTGCTCACTTTTAACATACACAATTAAAATATTTCCCTTTTAGAAATGCTGGTGTTTCATAGGTCCTAAATGTGTGCTGGTCACATTTTCGTTTGTAATTAAAGGCTGGTTGTGAGAATGCCCTCTTTATAAGCATTGAAGGAATGACGATGATCGGCTAATGCCAAGTTAACACTTTTAGCACTGATTTTCCACGTCTACAGTTTTTGGAGATTGCCAACAAAAGCCCCAGATCAGAGACAAATCGGCATTCACTCAGTGAGGGCAAAACCAGTAATGTGAAGTGTCATGACCCAGTGGTTACAGGCAGTGTGTGTGGTGATGAGCTACAGCCAGTGAAAGCACAAGACGCTGGGTGAGGGCAAAACCAGTAACGTGAATTGTCATGACCCAGTGGTTACAGGCAGTGTGTGTGGTGATGAGCTATAGCCAGTGAAAGCATGAGTTGTACAACATCAACAAGCGCAGCTTTTTTTTTTTTGCAAATCAGTGCACAAACAACTTGGTTCACTTGTTTCTTGCTGACATGCATTCTGGAAAAAAGAATGCTATTTCTCGAATGTGCTTTCATGACAAAACCTAGTTTGGAGACCAGATAGACTAGTTGGGGATTCCTCATGGTGAAAGATCTCCAAATTTTGACCTCCTGTCACTGATCAGTCATGTAATGTGCAAACCACAATGACTATGAGACAGGACGTTGTGTAGTATGAACAGTATAGCAATCTGATGACTCTGAAAGTATTATGCATACTATAAAGCAAGTAAATAAATGCAGACATACTGTATATAATACTAGGGTTTATAATCAAGGTCATAAATGAAACAGCAAATTTAAAAGTAAATGCTTTAGGAAAGAAAAATGTCATATCTTTGTTTTACTGTAGCCTATTCAGCAGCTGATTTCCCTACTTGCTAATAGGATAATTAGCATCATTTTAGCTAATGTGCTACATGAACTCAGGGACAGTAAAACACATATGAACTCTGGCTAAAGATACATCACATTGTTTTACACTATATCACACACATTTTATTAGACATTTAACTGACTCACTGCCATTTCTGTCAAGTTACTTTTTGTTAGCCACCGAGTTAGCAGTGATAATTATGCAAATATATCCATCCATTCATTATTTTCCGCTTTATCCCGCTAGTCGGGGTCACGGGGGGGCTGGAGCCAATCCCAGTGTCATCGGGCAAGGGCGGGGTAAACCATGGACAGGTCGCCAGTCTATCGCATGGCCAACACACACTCATGCACACATTCACACCTACGGGCAATTTAGAGTGACCGATCAACCTAACATGCATATCTTTGGACTGTGGGAGGAAACTGGAGTACCCGGAGAAAACCCACACAAGCAGGGGGAGAACATGCAAACTCCACACAGAATGGCCTGGACTGGGAATCGAACCCGGATCGTCTTGCTGTGAGGCGAGAGTGTTAACCACTACACCCCCGTGCCGCCTATGCAAATATATGAATATGAATAAAATAAAATCCTGTCAAGTTAGCTAGCTGATTAATCCATCCAGCCATCCATCCATCCATCCATTCATTTTCTTTACTTCACCCCATATTCCTGAAGTACCTCCCACAGAATTTCTCAGCGAACACAATTATAGACTTTCTCCTCATGGAGACTGGACTTTGTGAACTCCCATGCCCCCTCAATTATCTGTGAGATAGTGAAAAGCTGGTGTACTGTTCTATGGCCATGACTGAATCCACAATATTTCTCCTCAATCTAAGGTTCAATTATTGGTTGGAACCTCCTTTCCAGCACCCTGGCAAAGACTTTCCCAGGGAGGCTGAGAAATGTGATACCCTGATAGTTGACACACACACTTTTATAATGATTGGGACCACCATCTTGGTTAAGCAGCTCTGGGCAAATTTCATCCACCCTTGGCGCCTGGCCAATGAAGAGCGTTCAGTGCTGCCGAGCAACCTCAGTGACTTCCACCAGGGAAATAGACTCTGATAGAAGCCTCTGGTATTGACTCCAGGCATATCTCTCAGGTTTAGGAGTTACTCAAAATGTTCCTTACACCTCCAAACACTGTCCTCATTTGAGGTCAGTATTTCTATTTCTATTTCTATTCCTTAGGGACAAACCATGGCTTGCACAGAAGTCCAGTAACATTTCATTATTTGGGTTTGGATCAGGCAGCGTGTTCTTACCAATCAATCCCCTCTGGATTTCCCAGTCACTGCCAACATTTACATTTACATTTACAGTTGAGGGTTAAGGGCCTTGCTCAAGGGCCACACAGTGGCAGATTGGTGGTTCTGGGTCAATGTGGTCAACGTGACCATTGAAGTCCCCCAGCAGGACTATGAAGTCTATAGATGGAGCCCTGTCCAGAACCCCACCCATTCTCTCCAAGAAAGTGCAGGAGAGAATGCTCTGAACTGCTTTTTAGTGCATAATCAAAGTTTTCCTCTTTGTGACCTTAAGTCACATTGAGGCAACTCATCCACCGGGAAAAATTGTATGGCAGCCAGTTGTGGGATAGTGAGTATCCCCACTCCCCACATTGAGGAGTTTGCTTCCAGAGCCAACATTGTGAGTGGAGGTGAGCTCAACTATATATAACTGGTATCTCTCAACCTCCCTCCCCTCACTAGCTCTGGCTCCTTGCTAGAAATCTGCATGTGCAAACCGGCTTATGTTAGGCATAAATCCTGATAGATTATTTAGAGACTGCTAGCTTGTATACTGTAGCGTTTAGGAAAGAATGGGTGCATGAACCAAGATGCAAATAAAAAAACCCCATGATGTCATGATCCTGGACTGGTCACTTTTTAGGAATCAGATATGTGTTTGTGTGTACTTGTTTTTTTTTTTTTTTTGTCTTTGTGAGGACTAAAAGTACCCAGAAGGATATGAATATCTGATATTTTTGGTCTTGTGAGGACATTTTGCTGTTTTTTTTAATAGTTTTTTACAAAAATAAAAAAAAATAAAAGAGCCAAATAGCTTCCTTTTCATTACTGAGGTTAAAGTTAGGGCTATTGTTTGGGTTAGGGTTAGCATTAATTAATTGCAGTAGTAATTATGTCAGTGGAAAGTCCTCACAAGTATAGCAAGCCAAACGTGTGTGTGTGTGTGTGTGTGTGTGTGTGTGTGTGTGTGTGTGTGTGTGCATGTGTGAGTGTAGGTGTTAGGGATGCTAAGATTCATTGATTTGCATTAGTTCACAATGCGATTGCTCTAATTAAGAAGTGTGCACTGGATACAATTTGGTATGAACTCAGGATGGATCATTATAAATATTACTGCATCAGTAAATTCTGATTTATTTATATATACAATTATTAGTAAAGACCCTCTGCCTTTATTATTTAGAATTTTGACCAACAATTTAAACCAATAATTTAAAATTTATATTTGGCCAATTTTCGTCAAGTCTCTCGGCCAAGTCTCACAAGAGCTGGAGACATGTCTGGGCGAGTCACAGATTATCATGGAGTAAGAAGAGCTATGCGTTCTGTACCATGGTGAATTGCATAGCATCATATTCTTTTGCATCACATTGTATTGTGCTGAATCACATTCTATTGTAACAAATTGTGTCGAAACACACTACATCACAATGGGGTGAATCATATCGTATCTCATTAGAAGTTGCTTCATATGTATCTTTAATGTATAACATCACTGGCAATGCATAGAGATGTGTATCAGTGACGGGGATTCACATCCCTACTGTGTGTGTTTACAGTATGTTTGCCTGAGTCTCTTTCACAAGGTGTGTTTCTGTGGCATTTGGAGAAAAAAATGTGCTTGTTTCATCAGAGATCTGCAGCGATATTTCTTTTTTTTTTTAACAAAGCACACAAACATTATTAATCTTTTCCGGAGATGCTGATGTCAGCGAAGCTCACAGCACAAAACAGACAGAGACAGCAGAATAGTTGGACACACACACACACACACACACACACACACACACACACACACACACACACACACACTCCACCTTATACTATCCCCTCTTTTAACTTAGACTGGGACACATGTAAAATAGGGAGAATAAATGTTCCTCTAATTCATTAATCCTAACTATGATGATACAGAATAAAGCAAAGTGACTGAAAACTGCTAAATCTGTGAAAGTAGACCCCATGTCTACAACTCAAGTTTGCTCATAGAGCTTTGTAGCACATACTTGTACAAAAATAGATACGAAAAAATTCTTTTACAGTACATTTACAGTACATTTACCGTACGTTACATTCATGAAGTTACACCACCATCGCTCAAGGAAAACAAACCAGTGAATGGTGTGATGTATAAATAGCTATGCACTAACATGATAATCTGAGAAGATTAGTAACCCAGAACCCTCTAGTGACCAATCATTGACCAGCAGTTTATCACCTGACTGAGAATTTGGAAAAAGATGTCTGAAGAAAACTGTCTTCATTCTGTTAAGTCAGTGTTTTACATTTTAGATCCAGGTCTCTTACAAACATCGGCATTGTTGACAAAGATGAAACTAGCTAGGAAATTAGCAAGTTCTTAGATTTAGCTTGTCCTTGATTATAGTTAGAATTAAAGAACTGATTATTTTTCAGACATAACTGAAAATACAGGAAATTGAGATCACAGCTTTAATACTCAATGTCATGTCTTTAACCTGCTTGCTTGCTAACTAACTGGGTGATCAATGCTAATCATAGTTTATGAAGCTGTGGACACTGGAGGCCTGTGGGCTAAACTGGTGAAAGGGTAGCTGGTTAAAAGCTCAGCTTCCGCTATGTTTAACCAGTCATTCGAGGGCTTCACAAAAGGGATGACATTTAATTTGCCATAAAAAATTCAGAGCCTGTGAACCTGTATGTGGTAGAATATTTTGTCAAGAGGAGGAGTTATAGTGTTATGGTGTTATAGTTCTTCTGTGCTCTGTGGGTGCTCACTTCTGAACATAGAATGGTTTGGTTCTCAAATTGATGAAAATGGAGAACCAAATCAATGCTTGACTCTGAGCCAAGGGGTAAAAAGGGGAAATAATTTCAGACTACCAAAAAAATTTTCATGTGTGTGGGGCTAGACAAGGCAGGGTTCAGAAAATTCATGTTTGTTAATAAAACATCATGTTTGGGTATGGACCTCTGGCTTGTCAGTGCCGTTACTGATCCACTGTCTCTGTTCTGTCGCTTGTTCTCTGCTCCCTTAGAACCATTTCAAGCCAAAGACAGGAATAATAAACAGGAAAAAACTAAAATATTAAATAAATAATCAATAAATAATAACACAAATCCATCTCCTCCACCATTCCCATAATGCACTGCGGGTTAAGAGTGGTTATGCTCAAATCCGACTGAATTCCTAAAATGTTCAAGGCAACATAATGGCTTCAGACCCTTGACTGTTTCCCACAATGCATTGCTTTGGTGATTTCCTTCATCCTCTGCCTCCTCCTCTTC
The DNA here is from genome assembly GCA_028566435.1 of Scorpiodoras heckelii. NCBI lineage: Eukaryota > Metazoa > Chordata > Actinopteri > Siluriformes > Doradidae > Scorpiodoras > Scorpiodoras heckelii. Next base: position 327,020 of record JAOVVH010000048.1, on the reverse strand, counting down.
ATCATCATGGCTCGAGGACTTGAATTTTTTTCCACTTGATGTATTTTTCTTTTGTTGCTCCATTCTTCATCACCACATTCCTAAGGCTGTGCTATCGACACACAGATATATCCTTTAATGCACTGCTCATGTGAGCTGAGATCTCCATATTTCCTTCATTATCATTGTGGCTCCAGAATTCATTTCACTCTGCCACTTGCTCCTTATTTCCTTGACTTCCACTTTCCTTATCATCATCCTCACATTCCTGCAATGTAAAGAGGTGGGGCCGACATCACACCTGCTCTCTATTGGACAGTGACATATTCCTATAATTCCCTGATTTGTGAGATTTATTTTCTTTACTTCTTCCTTCATCATCCTTGTATTCTCAGGATTACCCATAATATCTTGCTCTTTTTTTCTTGATTTTGTCACTTTTCTATCATCATCATCATCATCATCATCACCATTGTCATCATCATCACTGTGATGTTTCCTAAGACTCGAGCAGACTGTGCCATCGACACACCTGCTGTCCTTTAGACTCCTTCATCTGAGTCCAGTGTGTGAGCTCGTCCTCACCAGAGCTGTTCAGACCCAGAGATATCCAGCCTATCATCTCCTTGCGCTTGATGCTGCGTTTGTTGTAGACAGAGAGGATAAGCGTGACGTCTGACAGCTGGAACAGTGCCACCTGGAACACGAATGTCTCCCTGTAGGTGGGGTTCGGCTGGCCGCGGCACAGGGATGTTTTACACTTGGACATCTCCTGACCCATAGAGTTCAGCAGGGTCAGCTTCACATATGTGTCTATAAAGAGGAAGAGGGGCAAATATTAAATTTCACACACAATTATAAATAGAGTAAATGCAAATCAAAACTCAAGTATAGATTCATATAGATTTGCATACCATTAAAATCACTGACAGGTGAAGTGTACACCGCGTTCCAAATTACTATGCTAATAATATTTATCTCTGATTTTCCTAAATGGTCGATGTAAATGACATACGGTATAAGTTCAAGTCATCAACTGTTTGAGTATAAATCGAATTTTATTGAACAAACATAACAATGATAACAGTATTTTTTCAAAAAAAAAAATTATTATGCATAACAGAGTTTCAAAACATTTTATAAGTTGTAAAGAACTGAAAATGGTCATTTGTAGAATTTGCCGCATTAGGAGGTCATATTTACTGAAATCAAAAGCTATTTCAATCAAAAACATCTTAACAGGCCATGTTACATTTTAACATATAACCCCTTCTTTGATATCACCTTCACAATTCTTGCATCCATTGAACTTGAAGTTTTTGGAAAGTCTCTGCTTGAATTCCTTTCCAGGATGTCAACATAGCCTCCCAGAGCTGCTGTTTTGATGTGAACTGCCTCCCACCCTCATAGATCTTTTGACTGAGGATACTCCAAAGGTTCTCAGTAGGGTTGAGGTCAGGGGTGGATGGGGCCAAACTATGAGTTTCTCTCTTTTTATGCCCATAGCAGCCAATGACGCAGAGGTATTCTTTGCAGCATGAGATGGTACATTGTCATGCATGAAGATGATTTTGCTACGGAAGGCACGGTTCTTCTTCTTGTACCATGGAAGAAAGTGGTCACTCAGAAACTCTATATACTTTGCTGAGGTCATTTTCACACCTTCAGGGACCCTAAAGGGGCCTATCAGCTCTCTCGGCAAGATTCCGGCCCAAAACATGACTCCGCCACCTCCTTGCTGTCGTCGTAGCCTTGTTGGGACATGGTGGCCATCCACCAACCATCCATTACTCCATCCATCTGGACCATCCAGGGTTGCATGGCACTCATCAATAAACAAGACTGTTTGAAAATTAGTCTTCATTTATGTCTGGGCCCACTGCAACCGTGTCTGCTTGTGATCATTGGTTAGGGGTAGCTGAATAGTAGGTTTATTCACAACTGCATTTTTGTGTAAAATGAACCCTTATAAATTGTGTAATTTATTGGGATTTCCTCCCAGACCTGGATCAAGGCATCAGTGAGCTCCTGTACAGTGTACTTGGTGGTGCTGGATGCACTGATACATACATGTCCCAGAGGTTCTCAATTCATTCAAATCTGGGGAATGTGAGGGTCAGTCAATGGCATCAATGCCTTTGTCTTTCAGGATGAAGCCTATACACTGTGGCCACATGAAGCCAGGCATTGTCCTGAACTCAGTGCCCACTGCACTGATGTAAGGTCTGACAATGACTCTGAAGAATTCATCCCAGTACCTAACAGCACTCACGGTACCGTTGGCTAACACATGGATGTTTTGCGATCCTCCAAGGGATATGCCTCCCCAGACCATCGCTGCCTCACCACCAAACCAGTCATGCTGGATGATGTTGCAGGCAGCATAACATTCACCACAGCATCTTCAGAGTCTTTCATGTCTGCCAAATATGCTCAGTATGAACCTGCTTTCATCTGTGAAGAGAACTGTATGCCAGTGGCAGGCCTGCCTGTGTTCTCTGGTGAATGCCAGTCAAGCTGAATGGTGCTGGGCTGTGAGCACAGGTCCCACTAGAGGACGTCAAACCCTAATGCACGCTCATTGAGTCTGTTTCTGACAGTGTGGTCAGAAACATGCACACCAGCAGAACGTGGAGGTCATTTTGTAGGGCTTTGGCAGCACTCCTCCTGTTTCTCATCACACAATGGAGCAGATACTGGTCCTGCCACTGGGTTGATGCCCTTCTATGGCCCTGTCCAGCTATCGTCGTGCAATGACCTGTATCCTGGGATCTTCTCCATGCTCTTGAGACTATGCTGGGAGACAAAGCAAACTTTCTTGCAATGAATGTGTGCCATCTTGGAGGCACTGGACTACTTGTGCAACCTGAATGCAGGTACCACCTCATGCTCCCAGTAGTGACAACGGAATTGCTTATGTGGGTAAGAGATGGCACCAGGATGCACTATGGGAACAAAGGCAAGCTGGCAGAGGCAGTGTGGTGCTCTGGGCAATGTTCTTCTGGGAAAACTTGAGTCCAGGCATTCATGTGAATGTTACTTTGATATGTATCACCTACCTAAACATTGTTGCAGACCAAGTACAGCCCTTCATGGCAATGTTATTTCCTAATGGCAGTGGCCTCTTTCAGCAGGATAACACTTCTTGCCACACTGCAAAAATTGTTCCGGTAAGGAATGGTTCAGGAACATGACAAAGAGTTCAAGGTGTGGACTTAGCCTCCATTCCCCACATCTCAGTCTGATTGAGCATCTGTGGGATATGCTAGACAAAGAGGTCTGATCCATTGAGGAACCCTTAAAGGTGTCTAGGTCTAAATGTCTTGGTGCCAGATACCACAGCACACCTTTAGAAGCCTTATGGAATCCATGCCTCAATAAGTCAGAGCTGTTTTGGTGGCACAAAGGGGACCTGCATAATATTACGCAAGTGGTTTTAATGTCGGGTGGCACGGTGGTGTAGTGGTTAGCACTGTCGCCTCACAGCAAGATGATCCGGGTTCAATTCCCGGTCTGGGCCGTTCTGTGTGGAGTTTGCATG
>JAOVVH010000048.1:184655-194843 GCA_028566435.1 Scorpiodoras heckelii | reverse complement strand
GAAGAAGTTACAGGTCTGTGAGAGCCAGAAATCTTGCTTGTTTGTGGGTGACCAAATACTTATTTTCCACCATAATTAACAAATAACTTCTTTAAAAATCCTACAATGTGATTTCCTGAATTCTTTCTCTCATTTTGTCTCTCATAGTTGAATGAATGAATGAATGAAGTTCAATTTATATAGCGCCTTTCTCAAACCCAAGGACGAAGTGTACCTATGATGAAAATTACAGACCTGTCTCATCTTTCCAAGTAGGAGAACTTTCACAATCAGTGGCTGACTAAATACTTTTTTGCCCCACTGTAGGTATGTTAAATGTGTAAACTATAAACTAAGTCTTATCATATATTGCACTGAGGATGGAGTATAAATGAATGTGTGAATAATAGTAATGTAAACTGTAAGTAAGTGACAGTAAATTGTAAACTGTGTAAAGTGTTGAGTGCATAAGATACTGAATTTTAAGTGGTCCTGGAGTTTCAGTAGTTCCTGTCTAAGAACATGAACTGTTGTTCATCAGTTGCATTCAGGTTTGATTCTGTGTCTTTTTTGTAGTAATGAAGATGAACGGAGATGTGCCTGAGCATGTACGTATATGCTCTCTGACTGTTTGTTTGTGTGTGTGTATGTAGGTGTTTGAGATTAGGAACACAGAGGATCTGACAGAGGAGTGGCTGAGGGAGAAACTCGGCTTCTTCCGTTAAAAATCATCCAATCACATCACAGCAGCAATGAACACAACGCTGTATGCCGCCTCCAAGAGGAAACCATTATCCATTTAACAGTAACCTGTGTGTGTGTGTGTGTGTGTGTGTGTGTGTGTGTGTGTGTGTGTGTGTGTGCGTGCGTGCGTTTTTAAAGAATGCTACACAGATAGCAGTCCCTGACCGTGACTTTCGACACGCATCACAGAAACACCATAAATCAATGACACTTTCATTTTAAAACTGTAAAACCTTTTTTAAGCTTTAGGGAAATAAACACTGGCTTCCACATGTGAGAAGAGCGACAAACTCTCCCCAGGTGCAGGTGTGTTCAAGTCATGTTTCTCTCAAGACCATCAGTAATTACTGCTGAAGACGTAGGGCTGTGCCCCAAACACTAATATTTATTAACATCGTGCTCGTTATACTTAAAGAACCCTAACCTGTGCACTGACGTGGCTGAACCAGAATCAGAATCTCTACTGGTGGTGCATTATGGGTAATACATGGCTGAGAATGCACATCGTGTGCACTGGACAGCAGACACACCCCATCAAGAAAGCATGTTTCAGTTTGGGACTAGGGACCAACTTCAGGCTAGGCAACATCACTAAATTAGGGACATGTGAACATCTGACAGGTTAGTCATAGGAGAACTAGCGACACTACAAAGTGTGAAATAAGGAAACTAGGGACGATTTGTGAACTACGGACAGTAAATTAGAAAGCAGAGAGGAAGGAATGTTTGTTGTATATCTTTGGATTAAAAATCCCTTCAGTTCCCAAGAGCCCTAGAGTTTTTCCTTTTCTTTTAGTACCCTTCTTACAACAGAGAATAGACTGAAGTGCATCTCACTGTTAAGACGTGAATGAAATAATAATTGTGTAGGCATGATCACATGACTAATGTAATTTGACTTCAAGAGTTTCAGACTTGTATCCAATCCAAGGTCACTCTGTGTAATGTAATCTGATATACATTCCCAGTGCATTCTGGGTAACACAGATAGTCTGTATGAACACTGAAAAACAAGGAGTCTTATTGGAACTTAGCCTGCAGACTAATTTATTCACTACATTCCAGATAAATCATGTGTGCTGTTCATTATCTACTGTGATGATAAACCTATATACTGCGATAAGAATGCCCGTAACATTAATGTTCATCTGGTTATAGCACAGTTATAACTCTCTGATTAATCACCACATCCCTTCTAATGTACAGTGACTGAATACAGATACTTAAATCATCCTCCACTTACACACACAAACACCCCCCCCCCCTTCATTTACTTCTTTACCACCTGATACAGTCAGTAAAATATTCTATATTATATAACTAACCACACAATGATGTCAGTCTTAAAATTAAAAGTCTTAAAAGAATGTGATTAATAAACAAAAAAGCAAAGTTCTGTGTATGTTTCGTACCTTTCCGATAAAAGCTCAGAAATTGTTTTGGATTTGAAATGTTTGTGTTGTGTAGGATATTTCCTTTTTTGGCCTGTGAAGTCTGTATTAAATATTTGTACTTTTCCATGCTTTCTATAATGTTTTATGTATCCACTGTTCCTAATAAAACTATAGCTTATGACAAACTCTGCTTCATCCATTCTGGAGGCCTTCATCACTCAGATATTAGCTGTAAACTTGTCTTACAAGGAGTAAAGAAAGTACAGTCTTTCCAAACAGTTGTTAGAAGTGATTTAAGTAGCTTAAATAATTTTTAAATGACTCCATGTCCATGATCATATTAAAGGCATAAAAGGTGAACACATGACAGTGCTGCCCAGTTAGAAGGAAAGGTAGTTTTTGAGAGTTTAGCCTGAAAGATGATGGGTATTATAAACATCCTCAATCAGTGAGGTTTATGTTTTAACAAAAATTAATAATCATCTGGTGAAGGATAAAGAGAAAAACACTGCTCCATCCCCGGGTTCCAGCTTTCGAAAACTCGAAGGTGTGTCTTCCTGAATTCTCCTTCATAGTATTTGGTATTGTAATGGTCACAATATACTTCCAATAATTTATTGCATATAGAAATGATTTTATGCACAATTAAAATATATGAAACCTTTTTTTTTTTACTTTGAATTGCTAAGATCATGAAACAATGCCAAAAAAAATCATATTTATGGCATTTAGCATACCCTTTATCCAGAGCAACTTTCTGTGCTGTGAACATACATCTGCTGATGCCTCTGGACACATCATGAATGATTTTCCTGGACTCATCGGGTGTTCCGGGTCTTCCAACATCATACACCCTCCTCCAGGTGACCCAGCCGGGGTTGATCAGGCTCCGGCTTGTGTCCAGATCGCTTGCTATATTGACTTCCATGGCCCTCTTCCTTTGAGCCACAGCCATCTTGAGGCTGTCTCTGCTGCTTCGGTGGTAGCGTGGATGGCTCTCCTTTTCCTCTCTCCAACAATGCCCAGAATGCTGAAAGCTTTGCTGAGGGAATGTGCCACAAATCCCCTTCACCCCACTTCTACAGGGAGACACCTAGCTCTCCATCCAGCCTGTTGACAGTCGCTGACCAGCCCCATGTATTTGGAAAGCTTCCTCTCAAAAGCTTCTTCCAATTGATCTTCTTGGAGGGTCGATTCCTCTTCACCCACTCAAGTCCTGTGCTGATGGCTTCAGCGATGGTCTTCAGGACTTGATCATGCCTCCATCAGTACTGACCTTCTCCAAGTGCCCTTGCGCAGCAGATGAGGATGTGTTCCAGGGTTCCTTGCTTGGAACACAGTGGGCATGCTGGTGACTCTGTTATGCCCCATGTGTGCAGATTTGATGGGCTTGGAAGCACATCATACACTGCCTGGATGAGAAATTTAATGCGGTAAGGCTCAGCTTTCCAGAGCTCAGTCCAGGTCACTTTCCTCTCAACCACATTCTCCCATCTGGTCCAAGCTCCCTGTTGCTTCATTCCCACTGCCTTGCAGGATCTTCTCTCCTCCATTGCTGCCCTCACCTCCTCCTGAACTAGGTGGCGCCCTTCCTTCCCTCTGGTGTTCTTACGAGGAGTTGGAAAGGATCCGAGCCCAGCACGGCCTCTTGTGACCACTCCCACCAGCCTAATGTGATGTAGCCTTTCCTTTGCTTCCTGTACAGCCTCCTCCGCCCTCCACTTTCTGCCCATCTTCACTTGGATCCCTGCATTGGCCACCCTCGGATCAGAGGAATCCCTGTACTGCACCACTTCTCTGTCTCGTGTAACCTTGAATTCCTCCTCCAAGGATTTAAAGGGCAGTTGCAGTTTGTTGTTATGCCCGTAGAGTGCGTTGCTGCTTAGGCTCTGTGGCAGCCCCAACCGTCTCCTGAGGTGGCTACTGACCTTTCTCTCCAAGGTCTCGACAGTTGATATTGGGACTACATAGACAAAGAGGGGCCACAAAATTCTGGGAAGAATGCCATGCTGATAGATCCAGGTTTTAAACTTCCCAGGAAGGCCAGATTTGTCCACAGCTTTCAACCAGCCCACCAACTCTGTGCAAGTTGTCTGGATTGATGCTGTATCCCTCAAAGAAGTTTTAGAAACTTTGCCCAAGCTCTTGACTGGCTTCTCTGTGATGGTTGGTATGGCTGTGCCTGCGATGTCAAACCAGAACTTGTCCTCCACCTTGCCTTTCCTCAGCACTATGGATCTTGACTTGGCTGGTTTGAATCGCATCCTCGCCCACTTCACCAGCTTCTGAAGCCCCAGCAGGATCCACCGGCAGCCTGGAACTGATTCTGTGGTGACAGTCAGGTCATCCATGAATGCCCTAATGGGGGGTTGTTTTTTGAGCAGATTTCATCATAGGCCCTCTGCACTCTGGCTCGGCAGACTTGGTGAGCATATTCATGGCTAAGGAGAACAGCGATACTGAGATAGTACACCCTGTAATTATGCCGAACTCTACCTTCTGCCAGCTTGATGTTACTGCTCCTAAAGAGACCCTCATTCTGAAGTTGCTGTAGTAATCACTGATGAGATCTCTGATCTCGCTGGGGACATGATGTTTCATTAGTGTGAGCTGCACCAGCTTGTGTGGAATGGAGCCATATGTATTCACAGGTCAAGCCACAGCACAAACAGGTTGCCTTTATTCTCTCTGGCCTCCCTGATGAGCTGCGTCACCACACCAGTGTGTTCCAGACAGCCTGGTATCCCTGAAATGCCACCCTTCTGGACTGATGTATCGCAGACAAGTTTCCCACTGTGCTTTTGCCCTAAAAACTCCTTTGTGAACTTGAAAGGGTTGGCAATAAAGGCTGTACGTTTCCGGGCCCTTTCGCAGTGCCACCTCTGATGCCACTCGACCCTTATCTTCTTGCGAAGGATGCACGTCAGCTGGGCCAAGCCAGTGTGCTCCTCCTCTTGTGCCTCCTTGTACTGGGTCTTCAATGCTTTCATCTCCTGTCCTCACCGCTCTATGGTTCTTTGTGGAAGGTGTTCCAGAGGCCTTCTTTTCCTCCTCTCCGAACCGTTCAGCAGCGATGCTGACAATGACAGTGGTCATGGTTTGTAGCTTCCCATCAGTGTTTCCCTTCAGTGTTGCTTCCAGTATTTGGTCGACATCGTCGTCAAACTGCTTCCACAGTGTAGTCATGTTAGCTGCAGGCCATTTGATCCTCCTCCAGTTAGGCTTCACGCTAGTGGGGTTTGTTTGCAACACTTGGAGGTTCCAGGCTCTATGGGGTGACTCTGGGCCTGGCTCCTCCTGCATCTCACCAGGTTGGACACCTGTGCGTTGTGCTGCTCCTGTTCCCACCAGACACTTCATCCTTGCTTGGTGGATCTTCAAGCCGCGCTCATTCTGGCAGACTTTACCACATGCACACTGCTTACTCATAGTTGTTTGTCCGTTGCCTGGGTTTGTTGCCATTGCATCCATCCGGCTGGGGTACTCATCCTCCCCCCCTCTCGGGTACCCCTGGGGGTATCTTTCCATTGAGTTCATCGTAGCTTTTTGGGAGTCCTCCTCACAGAGGACACAAATTGGTTTGCTAGCCCGTTCTGCCCTGGTTGCCATCTTTCCAAGCTGTCACTGACTCTCCAGTAGTCACCACACTGTTCATGGTTGTCTTTCCTGGCTGTCACTAATGACTCAGGGTGTAAGCTGTGAACATACATCTGCTGATTCCTCTGGACCCATCATCATACAAAAGTGCTTAGTCATAAATATTTTGGGGTTTTGGAATATCCAAAGCTAAATCTGGTAGACCATTATTAAGGCTACGTTGAGCTATGTTAATGCTAGGAATTAGTCATACACTACCTATTAACTAATAAGTAACTAACAGTACAGAGATTTTATTGCTTTTCATTAATGAACAAGCATGAAAAAGTTGCATTAATAACTTAATCTATGACATCCATAACTTAGCTGAGAGATTACCTTATAAAGCAAACGGGTGGTGCAGTAATTCACTACTTTGACATCTTGTGTATTATGTCATCTATGTCCAGTCCCATCAAAATCTCTTTCTCTGTTGACATTAAAATGAAAGCTTTAAGGTTGTCCTGGCTCAGGGAGGGCCTCAAATTATTTTTCACAAATTTTTACATGCAGAACAACAACTGCTCACCAGCTTCATGCATTCAGGACCCTCAGGAGCTCCCTCTGGCACATCAGTGACTTCCCTGATATTCCCTGATATCCAAGCTCATGTTTTCCAAACTATGTGTAGCTTCATGTTTATTTCCTCTGTAGCTCAGCCCACGTTTACCAATGACTTTAATCATGTTGAAGACACGTTCTAGAATCTGCTCCCTGTGAACTGAAATTTGTTTGTCACCCAAAAGGCTACAGATATCTGCTCTACTAACTCTGAGGGAATATGCTTCTGCACTGTCTCTATGAGCCTTGGTTTGTTCATGCTCCTCTATTTTCTGATGCACATGCTTCCATGCCTGCATGCCTCCTTTGACAAATCCATTATCACTGAATGGTTTTGCAAATGCAAGACATACTGAACAGAAAAAGGAGTGAGTTTCTTCACTGTATGTTAGCCACTTTCTGTTTGTGCCCTCCTTTGAATAGAACACTTGGGGAATGAGTTGTTTGGGATATTGTTGTGGGTGATATTTAAAAAATAAGTCGAAATGTTTGGGTTGAGGGTGAGCAAAATAATCAAATGGCCTTTCTGCTCTTTCCCTTTTTTGTTCCACTGCACTGTCTTGAAAGTCTTTCTCTCTCCTCCCCATCTGCATGTTCTGCATAATAAAAGGAACATGCTAAATGTATTTTGCATTAAGTGCTGAATTTACTGTTTTTAACAATATCCACATAAACACACCAGCGATGCAAAGGTCAGAAAGGATGGACAGAATGATGTTGTGGTTAACTGTGTCAAAGGCAGCGGAGAGGTCAAAAAGAATCAGGACTGATGACAGTCCAGCTGACCTCGCAGCATGGAGCTTCTGCGTCACTGCAAGGAGTGCAGTTTCAGTCGAATGCGCTGGTTTGAAGCGAGACTGGTTTGGATCCTGAAGTTGGTTCTGGGAGAGAAAGAGAGACAGCTGATTGTAGACAGCATGTTCAAGAATTTTTGAGAGGAAAGAGAGAAGGGATACCAGTCTGTAGTTGCTGATATTGGTGCCATCAAGACTGGACTTCTTCAGGATGGGCACCACCCTAGCAGTTTTGAATGTAGATGGTACAAGTCCTGATGATAAGGAGCTTTTGACGATTGAAGAGATGGGTAGGAGCTCCTGGGAGATTGTCTGGAAGACCCATGGAAGGTTATTTTGAAGAGATTAAACAAAAATCAATGAGTATTTTGTAATTTTGTTCTTGCCATTGTGCCTAGTTTGTGAAATATCTTGTCTGTGATGGATTAATATGCCATATTGTTTACAAATTCAGTAATAAAAATAAAATAAAAAGTATTACATTAGAATAATAATATGCTACAATTATATTATTGTATTATAATAAAAATATATTAAACTTTGATTTTACTTTGAAAATTAATTTAAAGTCTCGCGAGATGATTGCTGCGGTACGGGATTTTTTTTTCCTTTTCCTTTTCAAAAACCAACCAGAGAAATCGCTTTTCCTCTGCCTCCACGCGTGCGCAGTTGTGCTCTTCGGCGTGAACTGACAACGGTTCTCTAACGTTATAGATATCTAAAAGAAATATGGCGTTCACATTCGCGGCCTTTTGCTATATGCTCGCTCTGCTGCTCACGGCTGCTCTCATTTTCTTCGCCATCTGGCACGTAAGTAAATTAGGAATAAAAGTCTAAAAATGAATCGAGTGTGTGCTGTGGTTTACAGCTGAATGGCTCCGCGTGAACGCACAAACTACACTAGCGCACTACATAGTGTGCGTCACTCAGGGCGCGTTTCAATACTCGATCTGTACTATTTAGTGCGGAAGTGTAGATTCACACCCAGCCTGTGGTTTTTAATGCATTAATCAATCGTACAAATAACTAACGTCACGTTATTTTTTATTTTTCACGGTTTGTAATCGCATCCAACACGACTTTAGTTAGATTTCACAGCAGTGAATGTGGCCCATTTAATTAATTAACTGACTAACACCTGATTTGGCGAATCATGAGCCGGTTAGTTATGCTTGCTAGTCAGCTAATGCTAGCGATTAAGCTTCGTGATTATTATAAAAGATCTTTTCATGTTTTTAATGTCTGATCCCTCAGACCACACAAAATATAATTTATTAATTAATTTAATGTTACTTGAATATATAGTATATATTGTATACATGCTTTATAAAGAGTTCTTAAAGAATTGTTTTCTTTCTCTTATTATTTACACATTAGTGAAAATCTGTGTAGTGTAAGTTTGAGTCTGGACACTTCGAATCTGAATTCCTTCCTCAGTTCTGGAACATTGTGTTGATAACGTTGGATTTTATAAATGTGTCCTCAGACAGTATTATTCTCTTACTCTCTAACATCTTTTCCCTTTTACTCAGACTGTACATTATCTTAAATAGTGTTCTTTTGAAATGTTTAACAGATCGTACCTGTGACACAGGATGTACAAATTTATTTATTTATTAAATGTACACATATTTAAATATGGATCTGTATATTATTGAAATGTTTGTAAGGTCTAAAACATATTTACTTTTTTTGTTTTTAAAAGTAATTTTGTTTTTTTGGAGGAACAAACATCTCATTTCACTCTGTGATTTTCGCATAATGTTGTAGCTTTGACTTTGATATTTTTGTCCACAAAAGTGTTGAATGTTCACATGCATGTGTACATTAATAATCACTGAATAAACTATTTTTATTAACTATTAGAAGTGTTCTTTGCAATAAAACAATAAAAAATTATTGTGTAACACAATGCTGTTGTTACAGATCATTGCGTTTGATGAGCTGAAGACAGACTACAAGAATCCTATAGACCAGTGTAACACACTAAACCCAGTGAGTTGTCTCTGTGTGTGTGTGTGTGTGTGTGTGTGTGTGTGTGTGTTTGTGCACGCGCATGCTGTACTGCACTCTTTTTGCCTGTAGTAAATAGCCTGTGCTAATCTTCAGGGAGCCCCGGCTTACACTCACAGACATACACAGACTAACCACTCTGTTCTTCTGTTCCTCTGTCTGCGTTTTTATTTCTCTTTTCCGTGTCTGATCAACACACAGACAGTTGAGAGGGTGAAAAAGATTAAGAGAGTCAGGCTCGCGCTGAAGGTTGGTATAACAGATCAGCCATGTTTGAGTGAGAGAGTGAGAGAGAGAGAGAGAGAGCCGAGTGGAAATCCAAGTGTTAACTAAAAATACCTGCAAACACTCGCAGCATGTCATGTGATTTGCATCAAGTCAGAGAGACTGACAGCATGTTACTCATCTGTGGCTTCACCCTGCATGGTTTACACGCGTGCACACACCCAGTGTCAGAGTCTTCTCCCACTCCTGTATTTCACACAGTTCATTGTGATGGCAGCAGCCAGTCAGAGCAAGCCTGAAACACTGATTGGATCCAGATTCGTGATTGGCAGGCGCACCATGTGATTGGCAGGCACGCCCTATGATTGGCAGGAGCACCCTGTGATTTTCGGGCATGCCCTGTGATTGGCGGGAGCGCCCTGTGATGTAATCTACTTTTATACAATAATCTTTTTAAAATGAAAAGACACAGATTTGCAGAGTACTTCAAGATTCAGCATGTGTGCGCATGCGTCCATGTGTGTGTACGTGCGCTGGCAGGTTAGACATGTGATTACTTCAGTATGGAGCACCTGTGGGGACGGCAGATGGACAGATCTTTCTTTCCTTACATCATCAATTTTCAAAGATGAGACAGTTATGGAGAGAGAGAAGCACACAGATATAGGCAAGAGATAGAAAGAGAGACAAGTATGGGGGTAGATTGAGAGAGACAGCAGTGGGAGTTGAGAGGGACTGAGCTATGGTGGCAGATTGAGCGATAGAGGAGATATGTTGATGATCCCTTGGCTGTCCTTCAGATTCATCCAAATTATGTCCATGTTTATTTTAGAAAGCATGTA
>JAOVVH010000044.1:0-16554 GCA_028566435.1 Scorpiodoras heckelii | reverse complement strand
CCTTGGTCTAAGAAGATGACCAGTGGAATGAGGTTGATGAAGAATGCGGTGCTTACTGCAGCTTTGACGTGCTTTAGGGCTCAGTCTTGGTGTAAGGGTTTTGGGCTTAGTGTTGTAATTAGAGGTCAAATTAGGATGGTTAAGGTTAGGAGTAGGGTGGTAGTTATGATGGTGTTTACCATAGCTGCTACTTGGAGTTGCACCAAGAGTTTTTGGTTCCTAAGACCAATGGATGAACTATTATCCTTTAGAAGCCGGGGTGAATGAGCCATGGAGTTTAACCATGGGAATAGGGGTTAGCAATCCTTACTGCCTCGGGCCTCTTTCGGTGGATAAGAGGAGTTTAACCTCTATTTTTAGAACCACAATCTAGTGTTTTATGTTAAACTATATCTACAATATCATCAGCCTCATATAATTTCCGGCTTAATAATGAGTAGTATAACAGGAAGTAGGTGTAATGTTATTATTAGATGTTCTCGTGTGTGAAAGGGTTGTAGGTTAATAATATGTTGTGGGAGGGAGCCTCGTTGAGTTATTAAGAAGAGGTATAGGGAATAGGCGGCTGTGATTAGGGTTCCTGCTCCGGTTAAAATTAGGGTTCAAGGGGATCAATTAAATATTGCTGTAATAATAACTAGTTCTCCTATTAGGTTTGGCATTGGGGGGAGTGCTAGGTTTGCTAGGTTTGAGATAAATCATCATACTGCTGTTAGTGGGAAGATAGCTTGTATGCCTCGGGCAAGAATTATAGTTCGGCTATGGGTTCGTTCGTAGGTTGTATTGGCCAGGCAGAATAGGGCTGAGGAGATTAGGCCATGGGCAATTATTAATACTAGTGCTCCGGTAAAGCCTCATGGGGTTTGAATTAGGATGCCCCCTGCTACTAGGCCTATATGACTTACAGATGAGTAAGCGATTAAAGATTTTAGGTCTGTTTGTCGTAGGCAGATAGACCCTGTTATAATTACGCCTCATAGGGCTAGTACAATAATAGGGTAAATTAGGTCTTTAGATAGTGGGTCTAGGATGACTATTATTCGCATTATGCCGTAGCCTCCTAGCTTCAGCAGGATTGCCGCTAGTACTATAGAGCCTGCTACGGGTGCCTCTACGTGGGCTTTTGGTAGTCACAGGTGTACTCCGTATAGGGGTATTTTTACTAGAAAGGCAATTAGACAGGCTGCTCATCAGATCTTGTCTCCTCAGGAATTGAGGGTTAGGGGAGGTGTGTATTGAAGAATTAGTATTGATAGTGTTCCTATATTTTGGTGTAAGAGGAGCAGGGCCACTAATAGGGGCAGGGAGCCTGTTAGGGTATAAAATAGAAAGTATGTGCCGGCGCTTAGCCGTTCGGCCTGATTACCTCATCGGGTGATGATAATGAGGGTTGGGATTAGGGTTGCTTCAAATATAACATAAAATATAATGATTTCAGTGGCCCCAAATGCTATGATCAGGAAAGTTTGTAGTGATGCCAATAGTGTAATGTAGGTTCGTTGGCGGATCACTGGTTCTGTTTTGATGTGGTTTTGGCTAGCGAGAATTATAAGGGGAAGTAGTCAGCAAGTAAGTACTAATAGAGGGGTTGATAAGGGGTCTGTGCCCATATATAGGTTGGAGGAGGTTCATCCAGTTTCTGATGAGCATTTGATTCAGATGAGGCTGATTAGAGCAATTATTAAGCTTTGTAGGGTTGAAGTAGCTCATAGTCATTTTGGGGGCGATAATCAAATTGTTGGGAATAGCATAATCGTTGGGATTAGAATTTTTAGCATTGTAGCAAGTTTAGGGTTTGTAGTCGATCTGTTCCGTGGGTGCGGGCGGTGGCGACTAAGAGGGCTAGGCCAGCGCTAGCTTCGCAGGCAGAGAAAGCTAGTAGAAGGACGGGGGCAGCTGAGAAAGCGGTTGCTTCTAGTTGTAGAGTCCATAAGGCAAGGGCAATGAATAGGGATAATATTATTCCCTCTAGGCAAAGTAAGGCTGATAGAAGATGGGTGCGATGGAAGGCTAAGCCCGTGAGTCCCAGGGTAAATGCTGAGGTGAAGCTAAAGTATACGGGGGTCATAAGGGGGTCACGGGTTTAAACCGTGGTTTTCTGAGCCGAAATCAGAGGTCTTAGATTTTGGACTAATCCCCTATTCAGCTCACTCAAGGCCTCCTTGTAGTCACTCATAAATTAGGCCTAGTGTGAGAAGAATTAGGATAGCTGCAGCTCATAATAGCGTGTAGGTTGGATTTGGTATTTGGTTGCCTCATGGTAGTGGTAGGAGTAGGGCAATTTCTAGGTCAAATAATAGGAATAGGATGGCGACCAGAAAAAATCGTAATGAGAAGGGGAGGCGTGCTGATCCTAAGGGGTCAAATCCGCATTCGTAAGGGGAGAGTTTTTCTGCGTCTGGGTTTATTTGGGGCAGTCAGAATGAAACTAGGGCTAGTAGGAGGGAGAGAGCTGTTGAGATAGTCAGGACTATTATAATTAAATTCATTATCTTTCCTTGGGTTTTAGCCAAGACCGGGTGATTGGAAGTCACTTGTACTAACGTTGATACTAGAAAGATATGATCCTCATCAGTAAATAGAGACATATAGGAATAGTCATACAACGTCTACGAAGTGTCAGTATCAGGCGGCTGCTTCAAACCCAAAGTGATGGTTTGATGTGAAGTGATATTGGATTTGTCGTAGGAAGCAGACGGCAAGGAAGGTAGAGCCGATGATTACATGTAGCCCGTGGAAGCCTGTGGCTACGAAGAAGGTGGAGCCATAGACACCGTCAGCGATGGTGAATGGGGCCTCATAGTATTCTATGGCTTGTAGGGCAGTGAAGTACAGGCCTAGTAGGATTGTTAGGGCGAGGGATTGGATTGCTTGCTTGCGTTCACCTTCTATTAGGCTGTGATGGGCTCATGTTACTGTTACACCTGAGGCTAGGAGTACGGCAGTATTTAAGAGAGGAACTTCAAAGGGGTCTAGTGTTGTGATACCAGTGGGAGGTCAGCATCCCCCTAGTTCTGGAGTTGGGGCAAGGCTGGAATGGTAAAAGGCTCAGAAGAAGCCTAAGAAGAATAGGACTTCTGAAGTGATAAATAGGATTATTCCATATCGTAGTCCTTTTTGTACTGGGGGAGTGTGATGTCCTTGGAAGGTGCCCTCTCGTACAATATCTCGTCATCATTGGTATATTGTGAGAAGGAGAAGTATTAAACCCAAGGTTAAAAGGGTTGTTGAGTGGAAGTGGAATCAGATTGCTAGTCCTGATGTTATTAGTAGAGCAGCTACTGCACCGGTTAGGGGCCATGGGCTTGGGTCGACCATATGATATGCATGTGCTTGGTGGGCCATTAGACGTTTTCTTGTAGATATAGGCTTAGTAATAGTACAAATACGTAAGCTTGGATAACAGCTACTGCTACTTCTAGTAGGGTTAGTAGAACGAGGAGGGTGCCGGTTAGTGCTGCTACTGTTGTTATTATTGGCAGAAGGGTAATTGTTGCTGTTGAAATTAATTGAATTAAAAGATGGCCGGCTGTTAGATTGGCTGTAAGTCGTACACCTAGTGCGAGGGGCCGGATAAATAGGCTGATTGTTTCGATGACAATTAGGATGGGGATTAGGAGGACCGGAGTGCCTTCTGGTAGAAGGTGTCCTAGTGCTGCGGTGGGTTGATTTCGTAGGCCAATAATAACTGTGGCTAGCCACAGAGGCACTGCTAGGCCTATATTTAGGGATAGTTGAGTTGTCGGGGTGAAGGTATATGGTAAAAGTCCTAGAATATTTAATGTTAGAATAAAGATTATCAATGAGGTTAAGATTATTGCTCATTTGTGCCCCCCTTGATTTAATGGGGTTAGTAGTTGTTGTGTGAAGATTTTGATAAATCAGTTTTGTAGGGTTACTAGTCGGTTTGTTTGGTAGCGGTTGGCTGGAGAAGGTACTAGGATTCAGGGGAGAGTTAGTGCGATGGCAATTAGGGGGATTCCTAGGTGTGTGGGGCTTATGAATTGGTCAAACAGGTTTAGTGCCATGGTCAGTTTCAGGTGTCGGATTTAAGTTTTTCGGCGGTTAGTGCTGTGATTTCATTTGTGAATGTGTGATTTATTACTTTGGGAGGAATAACTGTTAGGAAAATCAGTCATGAGAATACAAGAATTGCAAATCATGGGGCGGGGTTTAATTGTGGCATATCACTAGAGGTGGTCGGGAATCACCAATTTTTAGCTTAAAAGGCTAACGCTAAGCCCTATTTAGCTTTCTAGTGAGGCGTCTTCAAGTATTAGGGAGGATCAGTTCTCGAAATGTTCTAGTGGGACTGCTTCTACTACAATGGGCATAAAGCTATGGTTAGCACCACAGATTTCAGAGCATTGCCCGTAGAATACACCTGGTCGAGAGAGAATAAAAGATGTTTGGTTTAGTCGTCCTGGGACGGCATCCATTTTAACTCCTAGGGCAGGGACAGCTCAGGAGTGAAGGACGTCTTCTGCTGAGATTAAGATTCGGACTGGGGATTCTATTGGGACAACTATTCGGTGGTCGGTTTCAAGCAGTCGGAATTGCCCAGGGACCAGGTCTTGAGTGGGAACTATATATGAATCGAAGGCAAGATCTTGATAATCTGTGTATTCGTAGCTTCAATATCATTGGTGGCCTATAGCTTTAACGGTCAAGTGAGGGTCATTAACTTCATCTATTAGATAGAGGATTCGTAGAGAGGGGAGGGCAATCATGATGAGAATAACAGCTGGGAGGATGGTTCATACAATTTCGATTTCTTGCGAGTCTAAAATGTATTTGTTGGTAAGTTTAGTGGTGACTATGACTACAATAATATATAGGACTAGGGTGCTAATTAGGAAAACGATTATTAGAGCATGGTCGTGGAAGTGCAGAAGTTCTTCTATTACAGGGGAGGCCGCGTCTTGGATTCCTAGTTGTGAAGGATGTGCCATTAAGCTTGTTAGGGCTTAAGATACGCAGGATTTTAGCCTACAATTTTGCCTTGACAAGGCAAGGTAATATTTGTTTTACTAGTATCTTATGGAAGAAAGTGGCAGAGTGGTTATGCGTCTGGCTTGAAACTAGATTATGGAGGTTCAATTCCTTCCTTTCTCGTTAACTGGTTTGTACTTGGACAAAAGCGGGCTCTTCGAATGTGTGGTAGGGAGGGGGGCACCCGTGTAGTCATTCAGCGTTTGTGGAGGTTAGCTCGACTGAGAGGACTTCTCGTTTGGCAGTGAATGCTTCTCATAGGATATATAGGAATATAACAACTGCGGTGAGGGAAATTATTGAGCCAATAGAAGAGATAATGTTTCATAGCGAGTATGCGTCTGGGTAGTCTGAGTATCGTCGTGGCATCCCTGCTAGACCTAGGAAGTGTTGTGGGAAGAAGGTCAAATTTACACCTACGAATATTGTCCCAAAATGGATTTTTGTTCAGGTGTCGTGTATTGTATAGCCGGTGAATAGTGGGAATCAGTGTACGAAAGCTCCCATAATTGCAAAGACAGCGCCTATTGAGAGGACATAGTGGAAGTGGGCTACTACATAGTAGGTGTCGTGAAGGACAATATCTAGGGAGGAGTTGGCTAATATAATTCCGGTGAGCCCGCCTACTGTAAAAAGGAAGATAAAGCCGAGGGCCCATAGCATAGGAGTCTCTCATTTGATTGCCCCTCCGTGCAGAGTAGCAAGTCAACTAAATACTTTGACTCCGGTAGGAATTGCGATAATTATTGTTGCAGATGTAAAGTATGCTCGAGTGTCCACATCTATGCCCACTGTGAACATGTGATGTGCTCAGACAATGAAGCCAAGAAGTCCAATTGCTATTATGGCTCAGACTATTCCTATGTACCCAAATGGTTCTTTTTTTCCTGCATAGTAGGCTACGATGTGGGAAATTATTCCGAACCCTGGTAGAATTAAAATATATACTTCTGGATGGCCAAAGAATCAAAAGAGATGTTGGTAAAGGATTGGGTCGCCCCCTCCCGCGGGGTCAAAGAATGTGGTGTTCAGATTACGGTCTGTTAGTAGTATTGTAATACCGGCAGCTAGAACAGGCAGTGATAGCAATAGAAGTACGGCAGTAATTAGAATTGCTCATACAAACAGAGGTGTCTGATATTGTGAGATGGCTGGTGGTTTTATGTTAATAATTGTTGTAATGAAATTGATGGCGCCCAGAATAGATGAGACACCTGCCAGGTGCAGGGAGAAAATGGTTAGGTCTACAGATGCCCCTGCATGAGCAAGGTTTCCAGCAAGAGGAGGGTAGACGGTTCACCCAGTTCCTGCTCCTGCCTCTACACCAGAGGAAGCTAATAGTAGCAGGAAAGATGGGGGGAGTAGTCAAAAGCTTATATTGTTTATTCGGGGAAATGCCATGTCTGGTGCCCCGATCATTAGGGGCACGAGCCAGTTCCCGAAGCCTCCAATCATAATTGGCATTACTATAAAGAAAATTATAACAAAGGCATGAGCGGTTACAATAACATTGTAGATTTGGTCATCACCCAGTAGGGCCCCTGGTTGAGCAAGTTCTGCCCGAATTAAGAGGCTGAGGGCGGTACCAACTATCCCGGCTCAGGCACCAAAGACTAGGTAGAGGGTGCCGATATCTTTATGGTTGGTTGAGAAAAATCAGCGTGTGATCGTCACAGGTAGGATGGCCGAGGGTTAGGCGGTGGATTGTAGCTCCATGAACAAAGGTTTAAATCCTTTTCCTATCATAAGCTCTGTGGTGTAGTACATGTCGGATTGCAAATCCGAAGATGCAGGCTAACCTCTGCCGGGGCTTTCCCCGCCTTTTTTATTAGAGGCGGGGAAAGTAGATGAATGCTCGCTGGTTGGAGCGCCTAGCTGTTAACTAGGAGTTTGTAGGATCGAGGCCTTCTCATCTAGTAAGGCTTTAGCTTAATTAAAGTGTCTGGGTTGCATTCAGAAGATGTGAGATAGAGTCTTGCAAGTCTTATTCAGAGATTAGGAGATTTTCACTCCTGCTTAGAGCTTTGAAGGCTTTCGGTCTTATGTTATCCTAAATCTCTAGTTAGTTAATGCCTGTGCCAGTGGTGTCAGGGGTAGTAGTAGGAGGGTTGCGGAGGTAAAAATTGCCAGTGAGGTTGTGCTTTGTGTGTTGCGAAGGCGTCAGGGGGTGGTTAGGTTTATTGTACTTGGTGTAATAGTTAAGGTTATGGTGTAGCATAGTCGGAGATAGAAGTATAGGCTAAGTAGGGCACTTAGGGCTGCAATGGTTGCTGTTAAGGGGAGGCCTTGTGCGGTGAGTTCTTGTATAATTAATCATTTTGGTATAAAGCCTGTGAGAGGCGGGAGGCCTCCTAATGATAAGAGTGAGAGCGCAGCAGTAGTAGTGATGATGGGGGTTTTGGTTCAGGCTGTTGTTAGTGTGCTAACTTTGGTGGAGTGGAGTATTTTGAATGTTAGGAATGTTGCGGATGTTATGATAATGTATGTAGTTAGAGCGAGGATAGTTAGTTGTGGTTTGAGTTGTGAAATAATAATTATTCAGCCGAGGTGGGCGATTGATGAGTAGGCTAGGATTTTTCGTAGTTGGGTTTGGTTTAAGCCTCCTCACCCTCCAACGAGTACTGAAAGCAGGCCTAAGATAATTGGTAGTTGGGGGTGGGTAGCTGGGGCGGTTTGGATAATTAGGGCAAATGGGGCTAGTTTTTGTCATGTGGCTATGATTAGGCCTGTTAGTAAATCTAATCCTTGTAGTACGGGGGGCATTCAGAAGTGTATGGGGGCCAGGCCAACTTTTAGTGCGAGGGCCATGATGGTGAGGGTGGTTGCAATGGGGTGGGTTAGGCATGAGATATTTCATTCTCCGGTGGCTCAGGCGTTGATTGAGCTGGCAAATAGGATGGTGGCAGCGGCAGCTGCTTGGGCTAGAAAGTATTTTGTAGTGGCTTCGACTGCTCGTGGGTGATGATGTTGGGCTATTAATGGTAAAATTGCTAGTGTATTAATTTCGAGGCCTATTCAGGCTAGGAGTCAGTGTGAGCTTATGAACGTTAGGGTGGTGCCAAGGCCTAGACTGGACAGTAGGATTGTTGTAATGAAAGGGCTCATTGGTAAGAGAAGGATTTTAACCTACATTTTTGGGGTATGGGCCCAAAAGCTTAATTTAGCTGATCTTACTAGGAAGTAGTGTAAAGGAAATACTTGGGGTTTTGATCTCCACGATATGGGTTCGAGTCCCTTCTTTCTAAGGAGCTGGGGGGATTTTAACCTCCGTTAGTCACTCTATCAAAGTGGCCCTTGGGCATTCAGGCACAGCTCCGTTATAGTTGCGGGGGTAAGCCTGTAAAGGCAATAGGGAGGGCTATATGTCATAGGATTAGGGCTAGTGTTAGGGGTAGGAAGTTTTTTCATACTAGGTGTATTAGTTGATCATAACGAAATCGTGGGTATGAAGCACGAATTCATAGGAATAGAATTGATAGTAGTGCTGCTTTTGTTATGAGGCTAATAGATGCTAGTTCTGGGGTAGTTGGAGTAAAAGTTGCTCCTAAGAATAGAATAGTGGATAGTGTGTTTATTAGGAGGATATTGGCGTACTCTGCTAAGAAGAATAGTGCAAAGGGGCCCCCGGCATATTCTACGTTGAATCCTGAGACTAGTTCTGACTCCCCTTCTGTGAGGTCAAACGGGGATCGGTTAGTTTCGGCTAGCGTGGAAATGTACCATATGGCAGCTAAGGGCCAGGCTGGAAGGAGAAGTCAGATTGTTTCTTGCGCTGTATTAAATATTTGTAGAGTGAAGCCCCCAGTAAATACAATAATTGATAATAAGATTAGCCCAAGGCTTACTTCATAGGAAATGGTTTGGGCGACGGCTCGTAGTGCCCCAATTAGGGCATATTTTGAATTGGAAGCCCATCCTGAGCCTAGGATGGAATAAACTGCCAGGCTGGAGAGGGCTAGAATAAATAGTATGCCAAGGTTTAGGTCTGCTAGTGAATAGGGAAGAGGTATTGGTGCTCATAATATTATGGCTAGAGTTAAGGCTAGTATGGGGGTGGTAAGAAATAGGAATGGGGAGGAAGTTGAAGGGCGGATAGGTTCTTTAACAAATAGTTTTACCCCATCCGCGATGGGTTGTAGTAGTCCGTAGGGGCCTACTACATTTGGTCCTTTGCGTAGTTGCATATATCCTAGGACTTTTCGTTCGAGTAGTGTTAGGAAGGCTAATGCTAAAAGTACGGGTACGATATAGGCCAGGGGGTTAATTAAATGGGTGGCTAGTAAAGACATCATAATTAAGAGGAGGATTTGAACCTCCGGTTGAAAGGGCTTAGGCCTTTTGCAATTGCCGGGCTCTGCCATCTTAATAATCTTATCTTGATTTTTTGAGGTATGTCCTCCCTTTATTTAATTTAGTTGTTTTCATTAAATTAGGGTGGGGCGTGTTGATAATATGGGCCCCCTTTTTCCGGTCCTTTCGTACTAGGAAAAAGTAACATTACAGATAGAAACTGACCTGGATTGCTCCGGTCTGAACTCAGATCACGTAGGACTTTAATCGTTGAACAAACGAACCCTTAATAGCGGCTGCACCATTAGGATGTCCTGATCCAACATCGAGGTCGTAAGCCCCCTTGTCGATATGGACTCTGAAAGGGGATTGCGCTGTTATCCCTAGGGTAACTTGGTCCGTTGATCGGCGGGTGGCCGGATCTTTATGGTCAGATATTCTGCGACTTAGAAGTGTCTTTCTTGGTTTTGGGGGTTGGCCCCAGTCCGCGTGGGAGCTTTGTTTTCTCCCGTGGTCGCCCCAACCGAAGATGGGGATCAGGTGCTATTGAGTTTAACCTAGTTTTTGGGGCTCTTGACATAGTTGATCTTACATCTTAAGCTCCAAAGGGTCTTCTCGTCTTGTAGGGGCATGTCCGCTTCTGCACGGACAGATCAATTTCATTGACTTGAAAGGGGAGACAGTTAAGCCCTCGTTCCGCCATTCATACAGGTCTTCATTTAAAAGACAAGTGATTGCGCTACCTTCGCACGGTCAAAATACCGCGGCCGTTTAACTTGTCACTGGGCAGGCAAGACCTCCTATACATTGAGTTTTGCAGGAGGCGATGTTTTTGGTAAACAGGCGAGGCTTATGTTTGCCGAGTTCCTTCCCTTTCTTTTAGTCTTTCCTTTGGGCCCTCCGGTGTGGGGTTAACGATTCAGTTATATGGTGATTTCTTGTTGTTTGGTGGGTTCATAGTGCCCTCTTTTGTTGGGCTCGATAATTGCTAGTGGTTGGTCCGATCTAGCATACACGTGGGCTTGGAGAAGTGTTTTTGACTTCTTATTACTCATTTTAGCAGAATTTCTTCTATGGGGGCATAGAATAGCCTAGTATGGTAAGGGGCATTAGATATAATATTAGGATAATAGATTTTGGGCTGCCAGAGCTTTAACGCTTTCTGTTAAGGTGGCTGCTTTTAGGCCCACTAGAGCAGCTTATCTTGATTAATATAATCTATAGCCTCCTAAGGAGGTTGTATCCTTTTTCATAGGAGCTGTACCTCCTATGATTAACTCTCGTATGTTTCTCTGGCTCATATTTGTGCAGTTGAGTTGTGAGTTGAGGAGTACGAGGCTGAACTTCTATTCGTTTCCTAGGCAACCAGCTATAACTAAGTTCGGTAGGTCTGTCACCGCTACCTGGAGATCTTCCCACTCTTTTGCCACAGAGACGGGTTGGCCCTAATTAATAGGCTGTCTCGGGGTAGCTCACTTAGTTTCGGGGATTTGAACTAAAGTACACTTTGCTCAGTGGGGTTGGCTAAATCATGATGCAAAAGGTACGAGGGCTCGCCTCTGCTTTGTTGTGCTTTAAATGATTTGTTTCATTTCTCTTTCAGCGTTCCCTTGCGGTACTTTTTCTAAGGCTTTAAGGTGCCTTTTCTGTCTCACATACTTGGGCGGTAAAATGTTTTAGTTTATGGTGTTGTGGTATCTGTGAAGTATTTTAATGTTGTTTTATTTGTTTAGGTGTTTAAGCTAGCTGTTTAGCTCAGGGCGATCCAATTTGCATGGATGTCTTCTCGGTGTAAGGGAGATGCTTAACTTTCTCAGCCACGTCCTGATTATTCCAAGTACACCTTCCGGTATACTTACCATGTTACGACTTGCCTCCCCGTGTTGTTGGGTGTGTTATTAAGAATATAAGGCTGTGGTGATGTGGGGAGAGTGACGGGCGGTGTGTGCGCGCCTCAGAGCCTAATTCAAAAGCACGCTCTGTTTGCTTTTTACTACTAAATCCACCTTCAGATATCAATTTCATAATATCATTCGTATTATTCTTTGTAGAAAATGTAGCCCATTTCTTCCCACTTCGTACGCTACACCTCGACCTGACGTTTTTGGGCATGCCCATTTTGCTTACTGTTATGCCCTCATGGGGTAAGCTGACGACGGCGGTATATAGGCGGGGAAAGCAAGGAGTGGTGAGGTTCAACGGGGGTTATCGGTTCTAGAACAGGCTCCTCTAGGTGGGTCTGAGGCACCGCCAAGTCCTTTGGGTTTTAAGCTGTGCTCGTAGTTCCCGGGCGGATGCTAATATAATGGTGCATCTAGGTTTATGGCCAAGCATAGTGGGGTATCTAATCCCAGTTTGTTTCTTGGCTTTCGTGGCGTCAGGTTGTTTATTTAAAGCTACTTTCGTGTTTGGGCCTCGTTCTTTCGGAGAGCGTATGACAGCTTAGAAGATCTTTGGCTTTATTTTTTAAACCCATAACCACCCTTTATGCCGTAGTTATCAACTGGGGTCTTTCGTATAACCGCGGTGGCTGGCACGAATTTTACCGACCCTTAAGGCCTTGACTAAGTCGAGTTTGCACTCATGGCTTAATGTCTATTACTGCTGAATTCCCTTGGGGGTGTGGCTTAGCAAGGCGTCTTGGGCAAAGTAATGTGCCTGATGCCAGCTCCTCGTCCCCGGGCAGGGGATTGAGGGCATTCTCACGGGGGTGCGGATACTTGCATGTATAAATTAGGCCGAAGCTGATAGTAAAGTCAGGACCAAGCCTTTGTGCCTGTGGGGCTTTTCTAGGGCCCATCTTAACATCTTCAGTGTTATGCTTTGTTTAAGCTACACTAGCTATATAATGTGGTTTAATTTTATAACACTATATATCAATACGTATCTTGACTCGTTGATCCATGCTGGTCGAGCCTTACCTGGTTTTGGGGTTTAACAGGTTTAATTAGGACTCGCTGGTGTGGGGGGTAAGGGGGGTTTACCCTGCGATTGGCGCGGTGCGGGGGGGGGGGAATATTGGGTAGGTCTGTGGAGTAAAGAATAGATTGTATGCATTAAAAGAATTGTATGCAATGTAAGAGTGATATGTCTTTACACACCACATAAACTTTTGAGTCCAAAAGTGTATGGACCCTCCTCAGAGTTTGTTGAGATTTATGCACTTGTATATGCCAAGTGAAAGTGACTTAAAAAAAAAAAATACCAGATGCCCATTAGAAAGAAGGCCTTGGCATGGGGATTTCTCTGAGATGGGCTCCACCAATAACCAGATGCCAACTTGGAGGCAAGGTATAAGAGTTTTGCTATTATTGTCTTAGATTATAATGAAGGTTGTGCTTTTATAGACAAGATTGCTGATCTCTTATTACATTAAAATGTCAGGAAATAAATGTTAGTTGAGTCAATCAAGGAAAATGTGGTAAAGAACTGTAGATGTGTCTACAATTTCTCGATTTGGTTGGAGTTCTTTTTGAGTCAAGAGTGATAATGGTGTTATGTACTGTTTAATTTTACATGTTTGATGGATGTTTTTAATGTGGTAATTAATTTTCTGGTAAGGTTAGATTAATGTTGTAAAGCATGATGTAAAATTAAACATAATATGTACTAAATCATTGTGTTGAGTAATGCATAGTATGCACTATACCATAGTGTAAGGGTTGCGGCTGGGAAGCGGTTGTTTTGCAGAAAATAGTTTAGTTTAGAATCCTAGCTTTGGGAGTTAGGGGTGGGAGTTAGAATCTCTCTTTTCTGGCACTAGGAAGGATTTTAACCTTCGGTCTCCGGATTACAAGACCGGCGCTTTATGGCTAAGCTACTAGGGCAATTGAAGTTTAGGAATTTATTCTCTAGTCAGCCGGCTAGTGGGGCTAGGATTAGGATTAGTGAGAAATATAGCACAGAAGCAATTTGTCCGATTAGGACAAATGGGTGTTCGACTGGCATGCCCCCAATTCATGTTAGAATAAGTACGTCTGCTACTAAGGATCAGAATAGGAATTGGGAAAGTGGGCGGAAGGTGAGTCCTTGTTGTTTAGAGGTGTGTAGTAGGGGAACTGCAAATAATACGACAATAGAGAATAGTAGAGCTAGGACTCCTCCTAGTTTGTTGGGAATTGATCGTAGGATTGCGTATGCGAATAGGAAGTATCACTCTGGTTTAATGTGGGTAGGGGTTACTAGGGGGTTGGCAGGCGTAAAGTTTTCTGGGTCTCCTAGTAAGTTGGGTGAAAAGAGGGCTAGTGATGATAGTATTGTTAGGAGGGCGATGAATCCTAGAATGTCTTTATATGAGAAGTAAGGATGGAAGGAGATTTTGTCTGCGTCGGAGTTTAAGCCAATAGGGTTATTGGAGCCTGTCTCGTGGAGGAATAGAGCGTGTAGTAGGGTTGCTGCGATGACGGCGAATGGCAGTAGAAAATGGAAGGCGAAAAATCGGGTTAGTGTTGCGTTGTCTACTGAAAAGCCTCCCCAGATCCATTGTACTAGAGCGTCTCCTATATAGGGGACGGCGGATAGAAGATTTGTAATTACTGTGGCCCCTCAGAAGGATATTTGGCCCCATGGTAGGACATAGCCAACAAAGGCGGTTATTATTACTAGTAGTAGTAGCACTACTCCAATGTTTCAGGTCTCTTTATAGAGGTAGGAGCCGTAGTATAGTCCTCGTCCAATGTGTAAGTAGATGCAAATAAAAAAGAATGAGGCTCCGTTGGCGTGTAGATTTCGGATTAATCATCCGTTGTTTACATCTCGGCAGATGTGGGCAACTGATGAAAAGGCAGTTGAGATGTCGGAGGTGTAGTGTATAGCTAGAAATAGTCCAGTTAGAATTTGTACGGCTAAGCATAATAATAATAGAGAGCCAAAGTTTCATCATGCGGAGATATTAGAAGGGGCAGGAAGGTCGATTAGGGCGTCGTTAACAATTTTAAGTAGGGGATGAGTTTTTCGGGTGACCATGGTTCTTGTAGTTGAATTACAACGGTGGTTTTTCAAGTCATTAGTCCTGGTTAAAATCCTGGTGAGAATTATGATATATTTTCTTGATTTATTTTTGTTATGTTTAGTAGTTGGGTTAGTTGGGGTAGCTTCTAATCCGGCACCTTATTTTGCTGCTTTAGGCTTGGCTGTTGCGGCGGGAGTAGGTTGTGGAATTTTGGTGGGTCATGGGGGGTCATTAGTTGGTTTAATGTTGTTTTTGATTTATTTGGGTGGAATATTGGTTGTGTTTGCATATTCGGCGGCGCTGGCTGCTGAGCCTTTTCCGGAGACTTGAGGGGCGGGGTCGGTAAAGGCGTATGTTTTGGTGTACTTAATTGGTGTTGGTTTGGTGGTGTGGTGATTTTGAAGCGGACATGGAGGGTATTGGGTGGTTACTGATGAGTTTAAGGAGTTTTTTATGACGCGGGGGGATGTTGGTGGAATTTCTTTTATATATTCTGTTGGAGGGGGAATGCTGGTTGTTTGTGCCTGGGTATTGTTATTGTGTCTTTTTGTTGTACTTGAGTTAACTCGGGGGTTGAGTCGAGGGACGCTTCGGGCGGTTTAGAGGGCTATGAGAAGAGCGGTGGCTAGGACAGTAGAGATTAGGTAGATAGTTAGATAAATTTTGATGATGTTGGGGCTCACATTGTCGAATAATGAGGATATGTGGTGGTGGATGTGATGGGACCCCTTTGGAATTATGTCAATTCACTGTCGGTCAAGTTTTGTGGCTTGTTTTCCAAGTGATAGGTTGAGTTTGGGCATTAGGCGGTGAATGATGGGCGGGAAAAATCCTAGTATATTGGAGAAGTTGTGTAGTGATAGAACTGGAGTAATTTTGATTTGTTTTGAAGTTGTTGTGGCCAGGGCCAGTGCGATAATAAGTCCTATGATTGTGACTGCTAGTGCGGCCAGTTTTAAGGAGGGATGTATTGTTATGATGGGGGTTTTTGATGGAAGGAAGTTTAGGGTAACGATTAGTCCAGCAATGATGCTTCCTCAGGCAAGGCGTTCGATAGGGGCGGTTATTGTAGAGTTGTTTTCGTTAATTGGTGAGAGGGCTGAGAATCGGGGGGAGCCCATGATTACAAAGAATACGACTCGGAGGCTATAGATTGTGGTGAAGGATGTGGCAATTAGTGTTAAGGCCAGGGCTCAGGCGTTGAGGTGGGATGTGTTGAGGGCTTCAATGATTGCGTCTTTTGAGAAAAAGCCTGCCAGGAAGGGCATGCCTGTAAGTGCAAGGCTTCCAATAATTAGACAAGAGGAGGTAAAAGGTATGAGTTTAAATAGTCCTCCTATTTTTCGGATGTCTTGTTCATCATTTAGGCTGTGGATAATTGAGCCTGAGCATAGGAAAAGCATGGCTTTGAAAAAGGCGTGGGTGCAGATGTGCAAGAAGGCTAATTGTGGCTGGTTTAGCCCAATTGTAACCATTATGAGTCCGAGTTGGCTGGATGTTGAGAAAGCTACGATTTTTTTGATGTCATTTTGGGTGAGGGCACAAGTGGCTGTGTAGACGGTTGTAAGGGCGCCTAGGCATAAGCAAATAGTTAGGGCTAGTTGGTTATTTTCTATCAGTGGGTGGAGTCGGATTAGGAGGAAGATGCCTGCTACGACTATTGTGCTTGAATGCAGTAGGGCGGAAACCGGGGTTGGGCCTTCTATTGCTGAAGGGAGTCAGGGGTGTAGCCCGAATTGTGCAGATTTTCCTGTGGCGGCTAGAATGATTCCTATGAGGGGCAGTGTTATGTCAAAGTCCTTGGAAAGTAAAAAGATTTGTGGGATTTCCCAAGAGTTTAGGTTTATAGCGATTCAGGCAATGGCAAGGATTAGTCCTACGTCTCCGACTCGGTTGTAAATGACTGCTTGTAGTGCTGCTGTGTTAGCATCAGCTCGTCCATGTCATCATCCGATTAATAGAAAAGACATAATGCCTACTCCTTCTCATCCAATAAATAGTTGAAATAGGTTGTTGGCGGTAACTAGAATAATTATTGCTACTAGGAATAGTAGGAGGTACTTAAAGAACCGGTTTAGGTGGGGGTCTGAGTGCATATATCATGCCGCAAATTCTAAGATGGACCAGGTCACGTATAGGGCAATTGGCGTAAAGATTAGTGAGTAGTGATCGAATTTAAAGCTAATGTTGATGTCAAAGTTTATGATATTTATTCAATTTCAGGTGGTGATAACACTTTCTACTCCTTGGTCTAAGAAGATGACCAGTGGAATGAGGTTGATGAAGAATGCGGTGCTTACTGCAGCTTTGACGTGCTTTAG
>JAOVVH010000043.1:37811312-37821865 GCA_028566435.1 Scorpiodoras heckelii | reverse complement strand
TATTTACAATGTAAAATACTTATGTACAATATTAATTATAATTAATCAATTAATTTAGCAATGTATTTATTTATTTGTTTGTTTGTTTGTTGGTTGGTTGGTTGGCTGGTTTTATTTATATTTTATGTATTTATTTATTAAAATATATATTGTAATTTAAATGGATTATATTTAATTATATTATAATTAAAAAGAAAAAATTGTTTTTATATGTATTATGTAAAATATGTACATTCAATATTAACTATAATTAATCAGGTAATAAAACCATTTATTTATTTAGTAAGTTATTTGTTTCTTTGTTTGTTTGTTTTGTTGGTTGGTTTTATGAAAATTAATGTTTATTAAAATATATTATAATTTAAATTAATTATATTTAATCATATTATAATTAAAAAGAAACATTAATAATTTATTTATTTGCTTATTTCTGCTTTATTTAAATGTATTTGGTGATGAAAAATATATTAAAATTTAAATGTATTATATTTAATCATATTATAATAAAAAATAAATATTAATAATTTATTTACTTGTTTGTTTTAGCCAAATGTATCTGTGTATTATAAATATATTATATAATATATATAAAGCCATTTATTTATTTACTTATTTATTTGTTTGTTTGTTGGTTGGTTGGTTTTGATTTATTTACATTGATTAGTTAACTGATTGAAATTTCTACGACTATTTACATGAAAAAAGTCACTGATTAAAGCTGTACGTACAACAGTAATTGGACAGAAAAATTTTGATAATGAACATTAAATTAAAATAAGGCCAGAATTTATCCTATGCTGTGCAAAATGTACATCAGTAAAATAATTGGTAATATTACAGTTTTAAATACAGGTGTTGCTTTGTATTGTTCATAGGCTCCAGTACCAGTTTTTCTGGTACTTCAGTGTATGTAATTTAGGCAGTATTTTGTTTAAACACAAAATTTTCAACGTTACAGTTAAATCTATCTTATGTGACATTCACTGCTTTTTGTTTTCTATGACAAGTGAATGTTTTTCACATTTTTTTGTGAATTAAACATCACTAAAGGCTAAAAGAAGCCAGGATATTATTTAAAAAGTATGAGGCAGTGTGTGAAGTGCGACACAGTGTTCCTGCTGAGAAAAATGATTTGGCTCATTTGTAGAAATGGGTCATTCTGAGAAAATGGTGGTACATAAGTACAGAACATTCAGGAAAAGGGCTGAATTATGATTACGATTTATGATTAATGTACGCAGAGATTAAAGAGCAAAAGAAAAGCTGCTGAGCTGAAAAATGAAAGAACAAAAAAAAAAACAGTGATGATGTGAAGATTTTAGTTTCCACCCTGAAGTTGACTATTTTCCTCTAACTGCGTCTCCCCAAGTGTTTTATTCCTCTTATACCACAACAATTAAACATTTCAACAGTTACAATTTTTACTTACCTCATGACACATCACACTTTTTACCCATTTATAGTTACATTTAATGTTAAAAAAAGTTAGTTCCCGTTTGCACTTATGTTATAGCAGCTATATAATATACATTTTCTGATCCTGCGGAACCATGTAGAGCAGTTAAAACTGTGTTCTCCGTCCTGCGAAGATTTGTGCATCAAGATGTAAGTGTAACAGTCAAAGTCTCCAGAAGAGCTGTGGCAGATTCTCCAAGACACTCTTGCTTTTATAATTTTCTTATAAAACTGCACACATTGTGAAACACCTGTGAACACTGTTTAAGAAAAAGACACCAAATATGGATTTCCTTTAGTTTATTACTGTTTACTGCACTTTATAGTGTTTTCTTTTTATGTAGAAACATCTTCATTATCATAACATCGAAGACGTCTTTGCTTTACAGCGAGTCTTTATACGTGTCTAAGACTTCTGCATCGTACTGTACAGTAATTAGCTGTAAGTTTTTCTGACTGTCTCGGAGAATCTGCCACAGCTCTTCTGGAGACTTTAACTGTCACACTTACTTCTTTTTTGCTGCAGCATTTTGTACTGACTCAATAATGCAGAACTCAAAAAAACCCATCAATATTTTCTGAATGTGAAATACATTTTGTTGTCCTCAGTGACACAAGAGGAAAAACAAACATTATATTAATATTATAACATACTTTTACATTCCAGCCCTCTGAACACTATTTTCATCCTATTTCTCTATATAATATTTCTTTCTGTCCCCTAGAAACACTGCAGAAGCTATTACTAATAAGAAAAATACCAGAATAATAATTATTAGCAAAGTTGCAGGTTGATGATGTTTTAATCAGGACACGTCACTGATTTACGAGACTCTTACAGTAAATATTAAATACAAACCAGCTGATTGTAGAGCAGTATGATGTCAGAATGGGATCGTTGTCCACATTGTGTGGTTTCAGCTGACGGAAATGCCTTAGGAGGAAGAAATCTGAGCCATCAGGTGGTTATACTGCAGGAGTGTAGATAATATTTAGCCTTTATTAAATTTCTGGCTTATTATTATTTTTTTGTGCATCCTTTTGACCAAGGTGTTGATGTAATTAAAAAGAGAAAAATGTTAGTATTTTACTGAAAGATGAAAATTCTGCTGGAAAGGTTCTCAGACAGAACTGCCCTGAGGACATGGCATTTTAATGCTAATCCAAGTTGAGTTTTTCATTAAAACTTTAAATGGAAGAAGTGGAAGACTTGGACATGAAAAAGAATGACAGAATAGTTAAATAGTGTTAAGAATGTGAGTGTTGCGGACGAGTTAAAAAAAAAAAGGAAAACATTCACGTTTGATTATATTTCCATTGAAGTGTACTGTATATGTCAGGTTGCCAGATCTACAGTTTCCCCTTAAACTAAGTGCATGGAATTTTTTGCATATGTTAAATCAGCCATATGAGTCAAATTTTATTTTTTTCAGCAGCTGCTTTGACAATTTAAGTGCAGTCAATGAACAGGAAAAATAGTCTCTTAATTAGATGCCATAAAGTCAACGACTGAGCCTTTTGACGCTGATTCTCTCTTATTTGTCAGTGTTCAAGATCAAACTTCAAAATAAAGGACCATTTTAAGATCTGCACATATGTGCAAAAATCATCTGCAGTATTTCACAGACAGTTAATTTTTACACGTGAGACACAAAACAAAATTATACACAGCCTTCAAATTACATTTACAGCTTGAGGGCTTTTTTAAGCTGAACTGTTAGTGGTAAATATCTTACGTTTGTGCAATATAATAAATCCATGATTCATATTGCACAATTTAAGAGCTGAAATCACTGAAACCCGAGAACTTAATGCAGCGTGGAAACTCCTTATAGCTGGATGATGGATGGAGGATGTGAGGACCATGGCAGTGTCTGTTAGAGTTTTAACGCCACGTTAACCTCCAGCATCAGTAGCATCCAAAAACGAGTCTGGATCGATCTCAGCTGTGCACCGCTGGACTGACTCACTGTAAACTAGCTGAGACGGATTGGATAGCGATTTGCGACCCGCGGCTCTGAAAGTGCTCTCTCTCAGAGTTTACGAAGGAGTTCACTCTGTCGCAGTGCACACCTTTTATTTAGCTTTAAAGGAAATCCAGCTGGAAATGCTTGTACGTGAAAATCCAAACCTCTGAAATGCTATGACCCATCCAACTATTAAACGTGTTAAAAATCGCACAATCGTGATGACTTGCCGTTCTCATGGCGGAAACAGCTCTAGAAGCTTCCATAGATGTCTTTTTCTTCATATGCACATTGGCGGATGCAATCTGTTTTGCATAGACTCCTATTAGACACCAGATAGATACCAGTTTTCTGGTACTTTGCATATACGCGGTATTGAATAATTAGCCCACATGAGCTGAAATTTAATATCTTGAGTTGGTTGGATTGAGATTGACGTGTGCATGCTATTAAACCCACTCTGTGTGTGTGTGTGTGTGTGTGTGTGTGTGTGTGTGTGTGTGTGCCTTAAGGCTAGATATGATAGAATGAACTCAGTGTTGTTCTGAACATCACTGGATCCTCAGATATGGCCCAGTGAATAAAAATAGAAAAATCTATTCAAGGTCACACCGCTGGGAAGTGTGACTTATTTGTATATTTACTTAAAGTGTTAAACACTCAGTTACATTCTGTTGTAGGAAAATAATCAAAGTCTGGTAGGTGTGATGAACCGGCGTTCTTGTTACCACACTGAAGTTGATTATTTTCCTCAAATAGCACATCCTCGAGTGTTTTATTCCTCTTACACCACACCACAGCAATTTACCCACAATTACGTACATTTTTCATTAATTAAAGAACATGTCATACTCTTTATCCATATATAGTTACATTTAATGCTGTGGAACATCTGCATTATAGCAGCTGTAAAGATTTGTTCCCTCAGCAGCCTCTCTCTCTCTCTCTCTCTCTCTCTCTCTCTCATGCTTAACATTAATCATTTTATTGATTAATTGATTCATACATTAATACAACACGTAGCTATCAGAGAAATCTGAGACATTCAGGCTGGATTGTCAA
This sequence comes from Scorpiodoras heckelii, assembly GCA_028566435.1. Lineage (NCBI taxonomy): Eukaryota > Metazoa > Chordata > Actinopteri > Siluriformes > Doradidae > Scorpiodoras > Scorpiodoras heckelii. The sequence goes on along the minus strand of JAOVVH010000043.1, from coordinate 37,817,381 downwards.
CGTGCTGGATGAAAACTTTGTCCTGCTTTTAGGAAACAATGCTCGTGTTTGCATCAGGTTTCTAAAACAGCTGTTTACGGCTAATGAAAGGGCAGCTTTGTGTCCAGCAAGGCTGAGATTGCCTGGGAGACGAGCACACGGCCGTGAAGGAGAGAACACAAGCTCATTAGCCATCCTCGACTTCCTCCTCCTTTTTTCTCATCTTCTCTCTATGTTGCAAGGGACATGCTTTATAGCTTAGATTAAAAAAAAAATAAATAAATAAAAGGAGGGGAAAAAACCATGATGGCTTTATTGGTGCCGTCCTACTACATAATAATTTAAGAATATGAAGAATGAGAGGTCAGCTTGATGGGAGGGAAACGAGAGAGATGATAAAGGGTGGAGATAAAGATGAAGCCGTGTTTTGTCTGTCTGTAGAGATGAATTGCACGATGGAGGAAAAGAGAACAATGTGACCTGAATCAGAAACACAGCCACGGTGGAAGAATACACGAGTTAGCAGGTCGTTAATGATGAGTCCGAATACAGGGCAGGGTTTCGGTTTTAGAACCACAGCTGTGTGAGCAGAATGCTAGCTAAGCTGAGATATAGGAGTGTGTGTGTGTGTGTGTGTGTGTGTGTGCAGCAGGAGGTGTTTATAGAACAGGTGTGTGAGCTACAGGAAGCTGGAGAGGATATGAATACTACCAGATTGGCTGAATCACAGAGCACCTCGAGTAGCTCATAAGAGCCTCACGCCAGTCATTCATCAGAGCAAACACTCAGGAACCACCTACTGCAGCCACACACACACACACACACACACACACACACACATACACACAAACACACAAACACACACACATATTGACTTTTACTCTCCTGAAAACAATGTGTAAAGAAATTCTGAGACAAGAACTAGTCAGTATGAGCATCAATTAATGAATTAGATGTAGCTTTTATTATTGTTGTTTAGCTTTTGTTGACCTGTTGCTATGGCGATACAGATACGCCTGGTGGCAAAACTGATTCGCTGAAAGGGGAAAGGACATGTTTGATTTTGCTTTGTCTTCAGGAACAATGGTGATCAGTGATTGGTTGTTGGGAATATTCGTGATCCATGATTGCTTGTTGGGAATAATGGTGCACTGTGATTGGTTTTTGGGAATAATGGTGTTCCATGTTTGGCTGTTGGGAATAACAGTCATCCGTAACTGGTTGTTGGGAATAATCGCGATCAGTGATTGGTTGTTGGGAATAATGGTGATCTGTAATTGGTTGTTGGGAATAATGACGATCAGTGATTGGTTGTTGGGAATAATGGTGATCTGTAATTGGTTGTTGGGAATAATGGTGATCCATGGTTGGTTGTTGGGAATAACAGTGATCTGTAATTGGTTGTTGGGAATAATCTTGATTAGTGATTGGTTGTTGGGAATAATGGTGATCTGTGATTAGTTTTTGGGAATAATGGATAACACTGATTGGTTGTTGGGAATAACAGTTATCCGTAATTGGCCGTTGGGAATAACAGTGATCTTGATTAGTGATTGGTTTTTGGGAATAATGGTGATCTGTAATTGGTTGTCGGAAATAATAGTCATGTGTCAATACAGTAGTGGTTGGGAATCTTGGAACCCTTGTGAACTTGGGAAGACACGTCATGATTCTACATAGAAGCAGTAAGGTTCCTCCAGAGGAACAACTGAAGAACATTGTCTACTCTAAAATCATGCACTGCAAAATGATCAGAGTTTTATTCTTAAAAACATAGAAGCCTTAACGATTCTTCAGTTGCCCCTCCAAGGGAACACTTTCTGATGGGAAAACAGTCTGTTGTAGGGTTCTACATAGAACCATTATGGGTTCTGAAAGGGGCAGCCAAGAAACCTAGACAGGTTTTACATTTTTAAAAGTGTACACTTGCAGTCGTTCTGGGACGTGAACTTGTAACCTTCTGGTCATTAGAGCCGAACATGAAGCACTGCACCTCTGTTTAATAAGCAGTGAAGCAGTGAGGAGTTTCCTGATCAGGTTTTAATCTGCTCTAATGAACCAAATGAAACTTGTATAACTGAGATAAATTATTTAAAATATTCTTAGTGAAACAGATGGAAAATTACTTATTTATGTGGTCAGTTATATTTCATTCTAATTACTCCGTAGCTAGTGAGCTAATCTTTCCTGCTAGTTCCTATAAATCAGTACCACTTTAGTAGGGCTTTAGTATTAACACTGTCATCCGTAATCTTTGTACAGGGAAAATGTGTAGAAAATAATTTTAATAAATCATTAAAACGCCACTTAATTTTATAACTGATACTGATGAATCATGCAGGATTTTACCCGGGTTCCACACTTAAATATCAGCATTAGGATTTTAGACAAAGCTGGAAATTATTACTATTATACATAGTTTTTTGGACCAATTTCATTTTAAACATTTTAAACATTTCTGTATCTAATCCGGTACAATTTAAGAAACAAATATAACCAGAAGCCAAGCTGCATGATTCGAGGGATTAATGTTTGTAATTGTCGTAAGGAACTTGGTCACATGGTGTTGATTCCTTTTCTATAGCAGCAGCGTATTTGTTCGGATACGTTATGATTTCTATGGTAACAGCTCGTTCACAGGGACAAATTTGAGAGCTATTTATGTAAAGAGAAATGTGTTTATGTAACATTAATGGAAGGAGTCTCCATTGTCAGCGCTTTGTAACAGTCAGAGGTAAAGCTGTAGCTAACAACACAGACAGAGGAGTTTACTCTTCTTTGAAGTTCAAGAGATTATAGTTTATAGCTGTTATAATGTAAGCGAGAACTTGTTTTGTGGATGTTTAATGACATTAAACATGGATAAAAAGTAATTGTTGGCAGATTTCTGGGGTATAAGAGGAACTAAACATGCTTTTATTGTTCTACTGAATTGTAGCAAGAGTAAAAACAGCAATATTGGTTGATAAGCTGTGTGTGAATGGAAGATGAAGAATTCAGAATTAATTTCTGTAGGCTTTCTGCTCAGGCCATATGGCTTCATCAGATTTGATTTATTTGAAGTGAGATAAACCAGCTGGATGTTTCAGGATTCACAGTTCCCATACTGGCAAGGCGCAAACACACAGTGTTATCAAGCTCACTTTATTTTGATTTTTTCAGTGCAACATGTAGCCGCCCTCAGCTTTTTGGTGAAGGGGATGCAGTGAGTACCCACTGTACTGCGGATGCTAAAGCTTTGGAGAGCCTCTAAAATATTTATTTTTGTAGTGCCTCCCTGCTTCTCTCCTTCTCTCTCTCTCTCTCGTCTCATGTTGCAGTAGGCAGAATTCCAGCACCATTCGGCTCATCCTTGTTCTCAAACTCCCTCCTGATGCTCAATGAGCCAGAGGGAAACAAACACACACACACACACACACACACATACACACACACACACACACAAACACACACACACAGACACACACATACACACAGCAAGCTGTTTATACAGGCAGATTTCACACCAGGTAAAGCTGAAACACTTCAGGCAACAGGAATGACATCAGCATTGAGGTGAAGAGGCTGAGAGAGCAATAGCATCGCATCATCATATAGAAGAATTTTTCATCATATAGAAAAAAACCAGCATTCATGAGATAAGAATGTGTTTATCAATATATACCTACACCTGTAAAGCTGTAAATGGCTCACTGTGCAAAATCCATACAAAGGCACAGACATGAAATGCACAGAAAAGCTCTTGTGATCCTGCAGTCTGGAGATAATTTTCATACAGAGCATCATTAAAGAGTCACAGATTACTTTTAGTGCTAGAAGCACCTTAATGTTGATGAGATCCACCTCACCTCATTCTCAGGCTTAAGAACATGAAAACTGAGATGTTTTACAAACGTGTTTAAACTTAGAGTTTGATCTTTTCCTTCAACTTTCGATGTTCACATCTCACCTCACATCTCTACGCTCGATCAAATCTCATCATAAATATATATAATGGCAACAGCGACTCAGTGGTAAAGGCATTGAACTACTGATTGGAAGTTCATGAGTTCAGATCCCAGCATCACCAAGTTACCACTCTTGGGCTTTTGAGCAAGGCCCTTAACCCTCAACTGCTCAGTTGTATAAATGAGATAAGTGTAAGTCACTCTGGATAAGGGTGTCTGCCAAATGCCATAAATGTAAATGTAAATATAATGCCACAACAGATAGTAAAGATTATGTCCAAGACTGTACCAGAAAGCATACCCTGGAAACTAGCAAGGTCACAATCCAGGATATCAAAACAGAAGACTTGGTATGGCAAGCACAAGAACTTGGCAAGATGAATGAGTGTGTGAGTGTCCTTTTGTACTGTGGCATAATTGCTGGTGATTAGGAGCAGGTGTGTTGCATTAGTATTCAGGAGAGCTGGAACCAGGAAGAGGTGTAAATTGATGCATGCTGGCCATGTTGGATGGCTGCGAAGGCTCCTGGGATGCGGAGTCCTGTGCCTGAGTAGCAGACAGAGCTGTGACATAAATTTAAACTCCCGTTAAATAAAGCTAACCTAAGATACAAATGCCACCTTTAAATTTACCATTGAGTAAAGATACTGTGCTAAGAAAGAGATTTCTAAGCAGAAGATAGCAAAAGGAAACGTCAGCCGCAGGGGTTATTGAGCCTTCTAACAGCCCGTGGGCCACTCTGGTGGTTCTGGTGCAAAAGAAAACTGGAGACTGGAGATTCTGTGTGGATTACTGTTACCTGAACACGGTGAGTAAGGTAGACTCTTATCCTATCCTCATATTGATGATGTGTCTGGACCATTTAGTGGGCTTGTCATATTTTAGTTCATTAGATTTACTGGCAAATAGCATTATTCCTGGAGGTGAAAAAGACACCCAGCAATTACGCTGGGTACCGTAAAAGCCTCTGGAGCACACCAGTGTTGGCGTTTCCTCAGCCCGAGGGTGAATTTGTGGTGGATAAGGGCCTTGGTGTAGTGATCTACTGGATCCAGTATGGGGAAGAGAAAGTGATTGCTTTTTAGAGTTGCCATCTAAGCAAACCAGAGCAGAATTACTTCGTCACTTGCAGGGAGTTATTGGCTGTGGTAGTGGACTGCGGCATTTTCAGCCTTACCGGTATGGAATCCCATTCCAGCTCTGCAGAGATCATGCACTGTTTACCTGGCTCATGCATTTCAAAGAGCCGGAGGCATTCTGCAGGAATTCCATTTCACAATCCAGCATCGATTGAGAAGGTTGTATGGTAATGCTGACATACTCTTGTAACATCCATGCGAGGTCAAGGAATGGCTGCTACTGCCATGTCTGTTTCCACTGAACTGGATACTGTGGGGCTGGAAGACTTGTGTAGTGAGCAGGGGAAAGACTGAAATTTGGCTAAAAGTGGGCAAAACAACTCCACAGCGGCACACTGCGAAGGCTTTGCATGCTGGCTGGGACAGTCTTTGGGTCCAAGAGAGGCTACTGTACTGAGTGTTGGAAGAGACGGTCATGGAGGGAAAGATCTGGCAGCTGGATGTTCCGCGCAGCACCCAGAGGGTGCTGGCAGCTGTGCTGGAGCTGTGTGTGTTGGGCACTTCAGAATGGCTAAGACTTTGCGGAGACTATTGCAGGGGTTTTACTGGCTGGGCTGCTGCGCTGACGTGGAATTATTTGTGCACTGTTGTGATCCCTGCACAACTGAAAAGGGGCCAGAATGCCCTGCTGCAGTCACATTGCTCTGGCGCTGACTTCACTCAGGGGCTGCACACGCCAACCAAGCTGATGTTTGGGGCATCACCGGGAGGGAGCAACGACAACTGGCCCCTGCCCAGTTATGCATGGGAATTATGCCAGCGCATGCTGACAGTCCACCAGCTGGCCTGAGACCATCACAGCAATGCCAGTGCTCACCAAAAGCAAGCTTATGACTCCAAATGCCAGAGGCATCCACTCACGCTGGGAATGTACCGGGTGTGCTCGGGTCAGTGCACTGTGGTGGTGCACTACGACTAGCTCGCTTCCTATCTGTGATGGAGGACTGTTAAGCCCCATGCAATCTGAGGTCTGGAATCAGCCTTGGAGGGAGAAAAAGACTTTA
>JAOVVH010000043.1:37666131-37680985 GCA_028566435.1 Scorpiodoras heckelii | reverse complement strand
GAGAGAGAGAGTGAGAGATAGAGAGAGAGAGAGAGAGAGAGAGAGAGAGAGAGAGAGAGAGAGAGAGAGAAGGCCCCGCCCACCCAGAGAGCACAGCCAGTTTTGTACTCTTGGTCACAAATGCCTGTGATACACTCAAAAAATTTTCTTTGGTTCAACTTAATTGAAATATGGAAAGTATTTCCACACACTTGAGTCACTTTCTATGAGCTTAAGGCAGTTTGGTTTATCCAACATAATTTACTTCAGTTGGCTAAACTTAATAATTCCAACTCAAATCTTTAAGTTTATCTGAACATGATTTAGTTGTGTTGATGTAACTGCTTATGTTGTGTAAAATTGTTCTAAACCTAATGTGGCATGTTACTTTAACTTATTCTACTTATGTTCATCCAACTTATTGTACTAAAATTGATGCAGTAAATTGTGTTGATTTTACTTATTTTAGTTACATAGGTCCAACATTGGTTCTGTAGACTGACTTTCTTGACCCTCATGTTGAACTTGAACAGTATATGACTCAGGGGCACACTCACAGCACGTCCCTATTATAGCATCTCTAACTAAAAGCTTGGTGTATGTCAACGCAAAGCGTTTTCCGTTTAGTTCTGCGTTGAGGTCAAATGCGCCGCGAAGTAATTAAAAATTAAATTACATTAAATAAATACATAAAATGTAATTAAAAGTAATTAATTATTTACAAACATTAAATCAATTAATTATTAAATTAAAGAATATAAAAATCACAGTCTTGTACACAGAACAAACCGGAAAAGCGGTGTACCGGAAATGGTGTAGCGCCGACCAATCACAGCCTTGCACTTTTACAGAGCATGCATGTCGTGAAATCACATGAAATCCTGTGAGACTTGGATAAACTCAATTTATTAACTTTGATTTGAAGAGATTGACTTGGACTTGATTAGGATATTAGGATAAATACGTTCTTTTGACACAAATATTTAAAGTAAATTGAAAAAATGGGTCAAATCAATTAACATCAACTTAATTTGTTTTCTTAGTTCAAATGAATGTCAATTCTACATTTTTTGAGTGTATCATCATTATGACTCAACAAGACCAAAAAAAAACTCAACGTCATGGAACACTGGGATCAAGAAGAAATAACCTTCAGCTTTGTTTTAAGTTTTAGAAATGTAATCTTGCACATGCTACTTCTCCATCTATAAAATCTACTTATCAGTAATAAAATGCAGTTCATAGAGAGTTTAACAGACAGTACACTGTGACTTACTGATCAGTTGTTTCTCTTTAACATACAGACTCCTCTTCACTACATTTCTGTCGAACCGCCCAACGTACGCCTCCGTAATTATCCATTTTTGGTCACTTTTGACTGCAGCTGTATGAGTCGTATTTATAAAACGGTGATTCTAAAACTTTCCTGCATGAATGCAGATGAAGGATGTTTTCTTACATCATGAAGACTCCAGTATAATTAAAGGAAAGCAGGATGTAGGGTCTGAACTGTAACCAAGACTACTGAACTAAACTTTTTATCTAGCATCAGATTCCTTTGAAGTCAATGTGAACATTTTTTTTCCATCAGACATTTTTAGTTGCTGCTAATTACTAGGCTCGGTGCAGCTTTTTCAAGCACATCAAGCCATTTTTAACAACAGGATCCATACATGCATGATTACAGCCGGTGCACGATGTTATCACATGCTTGTTTACGCTGATCCTGAGTCCCCGAGGAGCCATAAGAGACAAGATGACAACAAGATGATACGAGGTTGCACTTCTGTCAGAGCCACTGTTATAGCAAATGAATCAACCCCTACTGACCAATCACAGTCCAGAATTCAGCTTCCCCGTGGTGTAACACAATATAATTCCTTCCACAGTTTGTCTTGCCATCTATCCTCCACAGTTAGGAGTGTGTTCAGTGTGTGTTTGCTGAAGATCCTGTTCAATTACATCCACGCCGTCCCCGTGCTTCTCCAGCTCAGGCAGCCTGACATCTATAAAGATCAATCCCTTAAAGAGATTTGCTATTAACCTTGCTGTTATGGACTTATTTGGCCACTGGCTTTATCCTGGCTTTTCTTTCTTCCCGCTCAGTTTGAGAGAAAAATAATGACGGTGATATCTGTTCTAATCTCTAAACGTGGGAGGATCAATGCCCAGGAACCAGTGCACTTAAATTGCTTTACAGGATTGACTGGCGTAAAAGAGATAGACGGACATTACTATTTTCACTCAGATCATTTATACATGTCTTCATTTATGTAGAATTGACTAGGAGGGATTTACTAACACTTTTGCTAACACTTCATATGAATCCAGTATTCATAATGCATTAAATGACATTTATAACACCTTATATAACATCTGACTGCCATAAGCCTGTATAATTACTCATAAGTAGTTATAGCTACTACAAGAGTGACAAGACTTTATAAAGACAGGTTTCATAATGCATTATAAAATCCATTCATAAGAATATTACACATAGCTGTATGTTATAATGCATTATAATAATAATACATGAAGTATACTAAACCCGTGTTATAATGCATTACAACATTAGTATGTGAAATAAAATGGATATTATAATGCATTATAACATACAGCATGTGTAATGTTCTTATGGCAAGATATTATAATACGTTATGAAACCTGTCTTTAGAAAATCTTAGTGGTCTTACTTTATAAAGTGTTTTGTATGTAGCTATAACTAATTATGAGTAATTATACAGGCTTATGGCAGTCATTATCAGGTGTCATTTAATGCATTATGAATACTGGATTCATTAGATATCATAGGATTATCAATATCATAATGTTTTTTAAAGGGTCGTAAGGGCAATGTAACCTGATATATAGATTTTTTTCAGGGGAATTTCACTACATTTGCTTTTAAGCTCTTATCTTGGTCATTATTAGGATTAGCTATATATTCTGTATCTTGTTTTTTTTTTTTTCAGAACAGTCCAAGATATCCGGAGCTTCCATCATTTGATTTGGATTTGATAATACTTGCAGATTATTTATAATAGTCTTTATCCAAATATGCAGTTCTGCATATTATATCAGAACCATAATTGGAGATGGGAGGTGGGAGATTCTATGACTTTGGAGGAAAGTCCTATAATGTCAAGTCTATCATGTCATCTTTGCAAATTTCATTTCTTTGTCTGTTGTTGAAGCATGTAACAAAATCAATAAGCTAGAATTTAGTCAATTCAACAAGACTTCCTATTTCTATCACCTAATAAAGAAAGGGTGCTAGCATGAATTGGCAATCGAGCACCGTGATTAGCACTGCTGATGTGAAGCGTACCGGCGGGATTCAGATCAGCTGACGTTACGTTTATTGGAAATGGAGCTCAGCAGTTGTGAATGTTCCTGTTTGCAGGGTCTGAAGTGAACAGCAGATTTTTTTGTACGGATCGGTGAAGCCGAGTGCCACCTCTCTGCCCTTCCTATGAATTTTACATGAGATCAGGTGGCTACTTTTGAAAAAAAAAATTATCTGGTTTATCGGTTTTCTTATTTCGTGAGATGAATCCCTAAATGTCTGCTCAACTCTAGAATTAATGGGACCATTAAAGTAGATTCCAGGGTTTTTATGACTTGCAGTAAAACACAGTTTCCATTTTTAAGCAACACTTTTTTAACTTAAAATATCAATATCAAGTTTTGTCTCTCAAAATTGTTGAGTTCTAGATTAAAACAATTAAACAAAAAAAATTATTTTCGACACTCAGAAGTTTACATAGACTCATTATAGACATGAACATCATGTCAGTATTGGGCTTTCAAAGATTTCTTTCAGGTCTGTGCCATGAAACTGACAAATTTAACTGAACTTGAGTAAGAAGAGCGGTCAGGTATCCAACCAGAATTCGGCCAGAAGCATGTTGATGGCGATCAAAAGCAACTGTTCTGGGTACAACTTGCTAAGGGACATTAAACCAAATATTACGTGTGCTGAATGTATATTTGATCCTGTGCTGATTTCATAAAACGCCCCAAAATTCAATCTTTTTGTAAGGGCAATTATTTTCTGATTTCTCTGATTACCCTGGGTTCGCTCTCGTATTAGCATTTATCGAATCAAATGAAGTCTAACTCCGTCCTGGTATTAGAGGCCCCGAGAACAATGACACACACACTAGGTGGATGTATCATCACTCTGATTTATTTTGACTACAGAAAGAGAATATAAAATATATAATCCAAGAAGACTGGTTAAAAGAGGAGGTATGGTTGAAGAAAGAGGAATATGAAAGGGTCAGAAAAAATAGGGTAGGATTGGGTCAACAAACTCTTGTTCTGTTTTCTATTACAGATACAGAATATATGTTCCTGCTGTCAGAACTGTGCTGAGCTTCACCACACAGCTCCATATCTATAGTATATTATTATTCACTCATTTGCAGTGTGCTGTTTTTACCTTACCTAGCACTGTTTGACAAGTTATGTTAGCTCTATGGGTGGCATGGTGGCTCTGTGTGTAGCACTGCTGCCTCACAGCAAGAAGATCCTGGGTTCGATTGCCAGGTGGGAGCAGTCTGGGCAACTTCTGTGTGGAGTCTGTATGTCCTCCCCGTGTCTGTGTAGGTTTACTCCGGGTTAGCGCTGAAGATCTTTGCCCGAACCCGATGGGACCCGGTGATGTGTTTCAATTAGCGCCAGAAAGATGCAAAAATGGATGCCGAGGAGGTGAAATGGAGGCTGGATTCTGGCGATTACGTTTTGTTTGCACCATCAGCGAAAGTAAAGTCTGAGGTGTGGAAAAGTTTTGACCATGTCCATAATGAGAATGATGAGCCAATGATATTTGAATAGCCTAATGTCGGGCTGTAAACAGGTTTGGGCTTTAAAACGGTTTACTTGTCGGGTTCGGGTCGGGCTCGGGTTGAATTCTGTCGGGCTCGGGCCGGGTCGGGCTTGACTTTTCAGGCCTGATTACAGCTCTACTCCAGGTACTCGGGTTTCCTCCCACAGTCCAAAGACATGCAAGTTAGGCGAATTGGCCATACAAAAATTGCCCCATGACTGTGTTTGGAAGTTGAACTTGTGTACTGTTGTGAGTGTGTGGATGGCTGTGTGTCTGGATGGTGCTTTGTCCTGGGTGTTGTCCTTTCAGTCCCGCAGGGAGCTGTGGTCTCTGGTTGAGAGTATGCTGTGTGTGATTGGCTGCGTGATTGGCGTTAAAGTTGTATGTTGACTGTGAAGCGTCCTTGGGTTTGAGAAAGGTGCTATATAAATGTATCCTCCATTCATTCATTCATTCATTCATTCATTCATTCATTCATTCATTCATTCATTCAAGTTCACCCTATCCCTGCATCTTAGACTGACCACTATCAGTGTTTATTTACTGACAGGTTGCTACCTCATAGACTTATTGTGCAAAACAGACTGACGCTGCTCATGTAAATACCTTGTATATGCTTCATATATGTATATAGAAATTCCTCACTCTGGATGCACTATGCTGATATATAACCCCCTCCCTCTTACTCTCACTGATGTATGTCTACTGTGTGAACCTTGTGTGGTACTGTGACGCTGCAATTTCCTTCTGGATCAACAGACTGTATACGGATAAAAAGTGCTTTCCTTCTGATCAATCTCAGTCCAGAAGTCAAGTGCTGTGCTGTGCTTTAGTAATACGTTTAGCTTACATTCACGATTTGATCATTTTGATTTGTTGTGATAATAAAGGAACGTCTGTGAAATGTCTCATTGCTATAGATTAAGTCTGCTGCTTTTGAATTTTTGTACTTGAACTTACAGATAAAATAGCTGAAGACTTGACGGCTGTTTCTTCTGCTATGTTACTATTAAAGTGGTCATTTATTGGGAAACATAATGCATGTGTTACCTATTTTACACATTCACATAGTTATGTGTATACAAAAACATTATTTGCATTGCAATTATGAGGGAAAAAATGCAGTTACACAGTCAACACTTAACTTCTGGGTAGGACGGTTGATCATTTTTATTAGCTTTAAGAGACAACGATATGAAATGAAGTCATTTCTACATTCAATTGTCCGAAGTTTAGCTTAAATCTTTCCCGTATAAATCATTATAAAATCTATTAAGCTTTTAAATTTTTATATTGTCCAAAAAACAAATGTGAGCAAGAATAATATAGGGTTATATTTATATATATATATCAGCCATGTTGGATTGGGAGCAGTAGGTAAGCTATAAGGTCAGGATAGTAAGTATATAAGTTACAATCTTATATTTCTAAAAAACAGCCTCAAATGAATAATTTACAAGTGTGGACATCATAAACCAGCCTGTAGGCTTCAGGATCTGCAGGGAAGATGTCTCAGTAATTACTTTAGAGCTTGAAAAAAAAAAATCTGTGATGTGAAAGCCGGTGGGGTTCTCACCTGGGTCCTTTTAAATTACTTTCCCCAAACGGCAACTTGATAGGAATCACCCCATCTTTTAAAAGGCCAACCCAATCATACATAAAGTGACAGAAGTAATTCCCTGTGCGGGGACGGGAACATCCAGAGGCACCTCGCCAGCTGCCGGGGTTCTAACATTAGCTTCGCTTGATGTCCAATTTGACAGAAGAGTCTTCACACAGAGACACCTCGTGGTTATCTGAGGAGATCTTATTTTTTCGACATGTGAACTCTGGCATCTGCTTTGTAAGGCTTTAAGTGGATGGAGATTGTTTCTTTGGGCAGCTCGTTTCTGCACCTGTAACAGGATATGTAGCTCAGTGTCAGTGAAAAATGTTCTTTTCCCTCTGGTTCAAATCTTATAGCACATTGAATAGAGTTCATATTATTTCCTAAGTCATTGTATACTGTATATTGTGATAATTATTTATGCGTTGTGACAATATGCCTATAAAACCAGACTGAACTGGTACCTGTGAACCAACTATCTTTATTAATTGTCACTTTAATTAATAACCAGATATCATTCTTCTGACACTGCTGTTATCTTTAACTGCAAGTTTGCAAGTCAGGTTAAGGACAATGTGCTAATTATGTTGTGCATTATCTATCCTTCAGTGTATTATTGCTGCATAGTAAAAATGGACAGATGAGAAGAAAAAGACTAGATGAAGAAGACTAAGCATTTATATTTGTAAAAATTATAAGAACTTTCTCTCTGAATGCAATGCTGTAATGTTTCTTTACAAAAGGGCAATAAGTGATTGATGATGGAATAAATGACTAAATGACTGGAGAATTTATATCTTTGATATCATAAAATGAAGAAAAACAACAACAACAACAACAACAACAACAACAAAAAACAAAACAAACAGCAATAAATACAGAAAATGAGAGATGGGAATTTACAAGAAATTTCTGGCTTCCTGCCAGTGATGGCATAGTTACACTGAAAAAGTAATCTGATTACTGATTACTCCTTTAAAAAGTAACTTAGTTACTTTATAGATTATCATTCATTCATTATCTTCCGCTTTATCCCGCCAGCCGGGGTCACGGGGGGCCTGGAGCCAATCCCAGCGTCATCGGGTGAAGGCGGGGTACACCATGGACAGATTGCAAGTCCATCGCATGGCCACTTTATAGATTACTTGATTTTAAAAGTAACTAAGTTATATTACAAGTTACTTTATTAGTTATATTCAGCAGCTGACCCCGCCCCCCCGCCTCAACATAAAAAGCCGTGCTGCGACTCCAGATGTTTCTTCAAATATGACGTAGTTATTTTGAAGCTAGACAGCACTTTGTCACCAGCACAGAGTGTACAAAGAAACTTGATTTTGTCATCTTTAGCTGAAACAAACTCAAAATAGTGCCTGCATTTCCAGCTAGAAAACGCACATCTCTCTCCTTCCTCCATTGTTTATGTTTGTGTCGCTGTGTGGTATTACACGTGAGTTGTCCTTATGCTGAAAACGTGACTCAGTTGTCGCATAGGCCAAATGTCATTCCCTGAGATGCAAGAAGAAAGGAAAAATATATCTTTTTACTAAGGAAAATGACAAAAATAGTAATGCACAGTGACTTGGATAAGTAACTTTAATCTGATTACTGGATTGGATATAGTAACTCGTTAGATTACTCGTTACTGAAAAAAGTGGTCAGATTAGAGTAACGCGTTACTGACATCACTGCTTCCTGCACAGGCTTTCTGTAAAACTTCATTTATTTCATAACTCCATTTGTTCGCATCAGTCTGAGGTGGAAAGTGGTTACCAGTGACAAGTGGTTCAGTGTAGTCATAAAGAGAACGAGTCGTAGCAATTTATAGCTTCTAAAGCTAAATAAATGTTATTGTTGATTGTTACATGTTTGGTTTTGTACTGACCAAGGATTTTATTTTAGTTATTAGACAATAACTTTATAATTTAGAGTAGAATATATATTTGCTATATATTATAGTTACAATCAAAGCTAAAAGCAAAACCTACTGTAGGTTTCATGACTTCCACTCAATGAACGTGTCAGTGTCTGTTTACAGTCAAAATCCTTTTCTTTTCTTTTCTTTTTTTCTTTTTTTTTTTATTTTTGAGATTGTTCTGTGTACAGTCTTGAAAATAACCTCTATAAGTATTGTTTGCTTCTGGCATGAGTGTTTAGTTTTCCCTCTAGTCTGTTGCTTCCCTTCTATTGCTGCTTCTTTTTGTGTTTCATTTTATTTATTTTTTTGGCAATTTTTGTATTAAGAGTATACATAGCTTCTCTGTTTGTGCCTTGATTCTTGACTTGACTAGCATCAAGCTTGCACTATTCTTTCTACCACATGTTCTCCTTTGCACTATATTCTGCTTTTGTTATTTCTGACTGTGTATTATTTGATTCTCAATGTTGTGTCTTTTTCTGTAATTTATTAAAATTTGGCTATAGTGGTAATTAATCCATATTATGGTTTAGAGTCAGGTCCAATTACTCTACAGTATGCATTAGATACTAAAACCACGATACGAGACAAATCCCAATTCAGGCTTAATGAGACAATATTGATATCAGGCTTCTGAGTGGAGCAATAGAAAAGCACTTGCTCTATCATCTGAAGATCACGAGTTTGAATCCTAATGATGCCTCCGCCATCGAAAAACCAAGATTGGCCTTGATCTCAGGGTGGGAGGGGTGGCATAATCTCTCTCCTTTATTAATCACAGTCCACTAGCCAGTCATGGATCTCTGTGAGCTCCTGCATACAGAAGTGGGCAAGACTGCTTTTTGCCAAGGGTGTGGTATAATAACCCATTGACATTGCATCACCCTCCTTATTGGTAGCTGGTGCATGACAGGGCAGAGATGCCTGAGGGATGGGGAAATGGCTAAGACTTAATTAGAAAGAAAAAATTGAGAATTTTGTAAGAACATGAGAGTTCACCTCATTGTATTGTAAGAAAAATACATCAGGATTTATAATTACAATATAATTATATTAATTACAATAGAATATAATTATAATATACACAATAATTTGTGCCATAAAAATTTGGCTAAATAAAATATTGGTATCAAAGACAACATCATCCCACAGAAATTAATTTCTGGTTACACCAGTTCCAGCACAACACACAACATGCTTGCAAGTTGCTTTTAAACATGAGTGCGACTTTCATCAAGCACAGCACACTGGTGTGCCATGGGGCAGTTTTAGTACCATAGTGCATTGGTTATGACATTGGGCTACTGATTGGATGGTTCAAATCCCAGAACCACCAAGCTGCCACCACTGGGCCTCTGAGCAAGGCCTTTAACCCTCAACTGCTAAATTGTATAAATGAAATAAACATAAGTCACCCTGGATCCAAATGCCATAAATCTAAATCTATGCTACACTATGGATGTGCTGTGAATTCTGGATAGTGGAAAAATGTTGAGTAGTGGTGTATCATAGGTGTTTCACCATTTCCTTTATGTTCACTTCCTTTGGATTACAATAACTTTTTGGATTATTAATTAAGCATGCTTCAAGGCAGTTAGGTTCCCACTTGCAAGCTTGCTAAAGTGGTCTGTATGATACTCCCTTTTATGCTGCCAATTTGTGTGTTAGAAGCAGTTAAGCTCATAGTCATTATTAAATGGAAATACTTCAATACACCTCCTAGAAGCAAATTCGTCTTGCCAGTATTTTGCATCGCAATATTCGCAGCAATGATATTCTGTCTCATGCCTACTTGATAGTATTTCAACTAAATGGTATGCATTTACATTGACAGCATCTGACAGATTCTCCTTATCCAGAGCAACTTACAAAAGTGCTTGGTAATTTCCTTCAAAATGTATCCTCATATCCTCGTGCTTGTACAAACATAAGAGACTGAACAAGCACCTGCATGCCATATACGGACAGACTTGGCCAGATCTTCTTAATGCACAGAAAATCCCTGCAGTGCAGAGAATGACAGTTGGTTAACTATCCCAGAATTGTCAGATGGCATGATCTAGGAGTTCTCTGGGGAGATAATGACATGGGGATGCATCTCCAGGAATATACAACAGCTCAATCTTGCTGGGATTCAGTTTCAGGTGATGAGCTGCCATCCGTCATGTCAAGCAGACACACTGAGATCTGTGCAGAAACACCAAGCATACCTAAGGACAGATCGGATGAGGTGAATGTCATCAGCATAGCAGTGGCATGAAAAAACATGTGACGATATGACTTCCCTGAGGGAGAAGGTAGAGAAGGAAATAGAAGAGCAAGTTTCTCCAATTCCAGGTCTTCACTTCAGCTGGTACTGATGAGGCTTAAGTAATTTAGTAGGTATAGAAGTAGAGTAGGTCTCAGAGGCTCTGGTTACTCATCAAGGGGCAAGTTGGATACACACTGATGAATCTGAGTGTTAGGGTTAGGGTTAGGGTTTGCATTAGGGTTGGGATTTGGGTTGGTTTGTATTTGTCCCTGACCAGGATATTGTACATTCAGGGCAGACACTGAGTTAGTGGTCAACCCTTCTGTTCATAGTGGCAATTGACTATTTTCAAGAAAAGCACTTGAGAAATTTGGCAAAAGGGGCAAATGATAGCACAGTATATTACAGAAATCATGGTTTCTGCATGTTCACAAAGAAACAAACTGTACTAGATTCAACCAAGCATCCTCTCAGGCAAGTCTTGAAACTGAAGGTCTAGGCTAATATTTTTACATGCTACTCATTTGTTTGACATTGTAGGGTTATGCAGCAACTCTTGTACAGAGGCCAGCTGCTCTTTTCTTTTAGATTGGACTAATTATTATTCAACTTTTGTTCTAATTCTCAGTGACCATGTAAAACCGTCCCAGATGGTCCTGATACACATGTAAACAAATATATTCAGACCAAGCCACCAAGGACCCCTCTGTGAATTATAAGTGGCTTTGAGTAAAAGAGCAGATGATGACACACAGAACACAGCCATGAGTGATAAAATGTGCTTGAGACACATAGAGAGGCTAGTGTGCATGATCTGGATTACAGTTCTTCAGTTAAGCGTAACTCTTCATCATGTGGATTCAGTTAGAGTTGGTAAGAGCAGTGGAGTTGATTAAAGCCATTTTTAGACAGTATGAGTTCAGCAGCCTTTTTAGATTATGATTTTTCACACTGTATGAGATGACCCCAATAAAATCTCAGCCAAATTATATAACAGACCAGGTGATCATATCAGCTTACATGTTGATAGCCTGTAACAGTAGACCTGCAATTAAAAAAAATTACTACTCTCTGTGCTGTCTCAGATTGAATTCGATCATGACAGAGGGGTGTGAAAGAGCACACTTATAGCAGCACATCACTGTCCCAGCCCAAGCAGACCGTTTAGCTAGTTTAATGATGTTTCAGGTTGGGGAAGTGGTAGCCCAGTAGGTTAGGACTCAGGGTTGCTGGTTGGAAGGTTTGGGGTTTGAGCCCTTGAGCAGGGCCCTTACCTCACTGCTTAACCCAGCCACCAAGGGACGCAATGCACACACAGTGCAGGTCCCAAGCCTGACTAATGGGATGGTTGCATCAGGAAGGGCATCCAGCATAAAAACCTGCACCAGATCATGACACGGTGACCCCAACAATGGGAGCAAGCCAATAAAAGGACAAAAATATTGATTTAGATCAGCAGCTCTGTTAATGGCCATGAGCTTCCATGCTGTGCACTCAGTTTCAGAATCAATGATTTCTGCTGAGTCGCTACACTGTCCACATGAGTGCATGTTAAAAATTGGCAAGTGCTTTAATAGTGAAGTACATATTAATTGCAGGGATTCTTATTTTTCTCATTAACAGACTCTATACTCTGCAGATTCTATATCTAAGTGTTTTGACATATTCACATTTCTTTGTTTTCGAAAATTAGGAAGAGTTTAGGTGCAATTTAGATGAAACATTCTGCAGGAAATTTTCTTTCATTTTTAAGCTACAAAAGGTTGTTCTTCTTCCCTGGCTCGAACTGTCCGTTCTCATGTTTTATCTGGGCAGCACCAGTCAATGCAGGTATCTCTGGCTAATGGAAAGGAATTGATTTTTAATGTACCCTCCTGTCTCTTCATGCTGGGAATCCATGTGACACAATTACAATGCTGCGTCTGTGAACGAATCCATCACTGCTACACGGTTTCAGAAGAATGTCACCAAACTAACTCATATAGAATACTAACAATTAGGCTATAGGATCAGTGTGTAGGGCCGAATGAGATTACTCTTTTAAGATTGCACACTTGATGAATAAAAAAAAAACAGGTACATTCCTGTCTGCTAATTAGATCATCTCTTGGCATGAATTAAACTTTTTTTTAAGATACACAAAAAATGCAGTTGTTCAGCAATATTAAGGATATTAGATGATTCACAGAATTGCATTGTAAGCTTTTTACACACAAATAATATATTATTTAGAGCGTATAAATCACAGTGTGCTTTTTTAAAATGTGCACTCTGAGCACACTTTAAAGCTATTAGTTGGTATACAGGACATGGCAGGCTGTACTGCATTGGATAAGCTGATGTAATTTTTCAATGTATATCAACATCATTTCCAGCTGATTGATTACATTGCAACAAAGGCATGTGATTTGTGAAGCTTTTAAGCCGTGCATTTCTGATCTCACTGCTGCCCAGCATTGGATTTGTCTTTTTGAAGCCTGTATTTACTTCATTTTTTCCTGCACAGAAAAGATGTTTGTGGATATTTGAGTGAATTCCATGAAAGTACTGCCATTTAGCTCCTGTAATCCTTAAAATAAACGTCATTATTTATTTTTTAATAAATCAGCATGGAATGTATGATTCATTCAGTCATTCAGCAAATGTCGTAACCCTTCTCAGGCGACAGTTTTATTTACTTACAAAGTTTCTTTGCTGTATGTTGCATGTTGAGTTTTTTAAGCATAAAATTTGCAAATACACAGACTGTGATTAACTAGCATCTATTCTAACACCATGAGGACGCCTCAAGGCATTTAGCTAATAGTGCTTAGGATAAAGATAAGTTGAAATTATACATACAGGGTCAAAAATGTTTATGCAGCACATCTAAAATGAGGCTTAATGTCCTTTAGCAAGATGCACATGGACTAGTGACCATCACCAAGCTTCTGTCAGACAGTCAGGTTCTGGTTGAATATTTGGCCACTCTTCTTGACAGAATTGGTAGAGTTTAGTTAATTATTATTATTATTATTATTATTATTATTATTATTATTATTATTATTATTATTATTATTATTATTAATTTATTATATATTTGGCCATTCCAAAACCTTAATGTTAGCCTGATTTATCCACAACCAGCTTTAATGTGTGTTTGGGGTCATCCAGTTGTTTCCAAGTTTCAACCATCTAACCATCTAGGATTCTGAGGTAGTCTTCCGTCTTCATTATTCCATACACTTTGTGCAAGGACCAGTTCCACTGGCAGCAAAAGCATGATGCTACCACCACCATGCTTTACAGTTAGTACAGCATACTTAGGGAAGAATGCCCCACCTTTACTCCTCACACATACCTTTGGTCACTGTAGCCAAAACTTTCCTCCAGAAGGCGAGGTGGTCAACTAAAAACTGAAGTTCAGCTTAAAGGTGTTGATTTTGGAGCAGGATATTCTTTCTCGGACGGCAGCCTCTCAGCCCATGGTGATATAAAACTTGCTTTGTTGTAGACAGTGGCACTAGTGTTCCAGCAGCTTCTAGTTCATGGTAGGCCTGTGCCTTGGTGGTTTTTGGGTTGCTCCTAACAATGTGAACCAATTTCCTCTCACCTGAGGGTGATAGTTTGGGTCTTCTTCCAGTGATTACACCCCCCAGTAACTTACAGTTGTTTAGACTGATGATCTTGAAATCTGCAATTTAGAAATGGTACCAAGAGACATGGACTTTGACCATTGTACTTTGTGTTGGTCAATCCAATGAGTGTCAAATGAACCCTTTTTATGTGGCACAGAGACACTACCAGCTGTAGTCAATCATCATCACTAAAAGAAAGTTAAGAGTTTTTGGCCTTGGCAAGGTAAAAGAAACTTTCAGCATCACTGAATAATCTATGTAAGTGGGTGTATGTACTATATATTTCAAAGTTCAAGTCCAAAGTTCAAAGAAATCACTGAAAGCCCGATACTGCCATGACATTCATGTCTCTGATGAGTGTAAACTTCTGACCGCAATTGTACGTATATACAAACCCCATTTCCAGGGAAATTTGGGATACTTTCTTAAAATGGAAAAAACACTGAAATCTGTAATGTGTTAATTCACTTAAACGTTTATTTGTGCCAGCAACACACTCAAAAAAAGTTGTTACAGAGGCGTGTTTACCACTGGGGTACGTCACATTGTCTGATTCTCCTCTTCATGATGCCTCATATATTTTCAGTAGGAGACAGATCTGGACTGTAGGCAGGCCTGTCAAGTCACACTGTTGTAACTGGTGCAGAATGAGGCC
>JAOVVH010000043.1:37624980-37643380 GCA_028566435.1 Scorpiodoras heckelii | reverse complement strand
GGACTGTGGGAGGAAACCGGAGTACCCAGAGGAAACCCACACAAGCACGGGGAGAATATGCAAACTCCACACAGAACAGCCCGGACCGGGAACCGAACCCGGATCGTCTTGCTGTGAGGCAACATTGTTAACCACTACACCACCGTGCCATCTTGATGGAACTAATTGATTGGAATTAAATTTTTCAGCAGAATGCCGTTACTTCCTAACATGATTGCGAATCTAAAAGGAAGTTTTACAAGTCAAAAGCTTTCTATTTGCCTTTCTTTTCATACCAGAGAGAGGTGATATATAATATTCCCTTCACTTAGAGATGGACTTGATGTTACACTCGAACAAGTTTGAACAAATGCATGATTTTTCTTCTCTCATGAACAAAAATCAATTTAACAAAATGTCTAATTTCTTTTCTTTCCAGAACAAAAGCTTGAAGAATAAACTCCTTTCTGGGAATAAGCTGTGCGACATTCACGCAGAAGAGGTACGTGTCCTTCAGTTACAGTACAAACACACACACACACACACACACTGTAGGGCCTTTGAGGTTAAAACGTTCTAAAGTCAGTGTACATGTGTTTGCTGAAACAGCTGTCCAGCTGTGCAGGTCACCGCTGGTGTGAAAGGTTATGTGATTGGTTTTACTCTTGAATGCACATCCCACACTGAGGCATTTTTTCCCCACAAGCAGCTTATTTTAACAAAAATCTTTTAGCAGTACTACAGTTTTCCTGTGTATACTGTATACTCATATTTTCTCATATTTTCTCATATACTCATATTTTCTCTTGTACCTTTTCTTTCAGTCTAAAAGAATCCAGGCCCAACTGAAAGAGCTGAGATATGGCAAAAAGGATTTAATTTTCAAGGTAAGCATCTAATGATGATAAGGTGCCATAATTAAATCCAAGCATGAATACACAGGTTCTTAACCTGCTAAAAAAAGAAGAAAAATGATTTCACCTGAACTGCGCTTTTAATTGAATCAGGACAGAGGTGCGATATTATGAGAGGATTCACTTAGATAATTGTCATCATGAGACATGCTCTTGAACCCAACAAGCTAAAGGGTCTTTTTTTTGGAACTTGCCTTGGAGCTGCAGGAAGTAGCTGTTATGAATTCTCTCTTTCATCCTGTGTGTGTCATGTGTTTTGTTAACATATTTTACTTAGCTTTGTTTGTGTTTTATTTGTGATTTTTTTTGCTGTATTTCCTCTATCAGTGTTTTTCATGCTGGTTTCATTCATGCATTTCGGAGCCCTGTTTCCCGTGTTCCAGTTTTCGAGTTATGCAGAAGTATAAAATGTTATTTTCCTTCTTCAGTTTGCAATTTCTACCCCTGATCAAAGGCTGGTGTCTAAAAACAGCAGTCTAGAAGCTACCCGCTTCTACTCAAGAAACATCTGGCAACCCAAACTCCTTAAGCAGATATGTGTTCCCTTTTACTTATGGACTTAAAACAGAGATTCAGGTTTCAGCAATGGACATCCTAGTTACCCATGGACACATCCCTCACACTGGCACACTTTTAACTCATTCAAGCTGCTCCAAATGGATCCATGCGTGTCCATATAAATGTAATGCGCTAATCCTGTATTATGGCCATCATCTATTATACGGAGGCACGTTTTAGGTAAATAATGTGGCTCTGTGCTTACTGCTAGTAGTATAATGGCAGTAAAATGTGAAAAGTGATCCGAGCAGGGTAACACCATCTGTTATCCAGGAACACTGCCAGCACCCTCCATTAGTTCTGCCACTTTCTCTGACTTTCTGATCTGCATGTGCCATCTGGAAACCCTCCATGTGAGGTTATCATTGGGAATCAGGTGGTTAAGCAAAGGCTCTGTAAAACACAAATGCTGCCCTTGTGGTATTCCCACTGGAGGGTGTGCAGGTTGTCATGGTATATCACAGTACTGCATGCAAATCATATGCAAATATAGGGGGTGTTGCAGAATGGTATGCAAATAGTATGCAAATATATATTTTTTAATAAATTGTAGCATAGGAACTCTCAGTGCACCTCCAACCCCAACCACCTACAAGCCATTAATATTACTAATCAAACTCCAAGTGTTTGGAAATTTGGCCTCTATCCATTAAGCATTTGTACACGCCATTTTTTTCTGGAGGATCTCCAGAAACACACTTCACCTACTGAAGAGTTTTGTCTTTGGGGATTACACAAAAATTTTTTTTCCTTTTTTTTTGGTTTGGGAAATGCTAATTAATGTATTGTGGCTCTTTTAGCATGTTTGACTTTACTATCATCTCACTATAGATCTGAAAAATTAAACCAAAATAGGAGACTGATTTGATTTTGTCCAATTTGTAGCTCCAAAATTTAAAAAAAAGGTAAGATAAGAAAGGAACTTACTTTCAAAGACTCTCACAAACACAGTGAAGATTTAATACAAAAATTGTGCACATAAGCTTAGATGTAACAGATTTAAATGCCACTCAGTGCCACTCAGTGCATTGTTTGAGTGTTATGCACACAGGGATGTGGTATAGAAGAAGCCTTTATTTGTCACGTATGCATTACTTTATAGTGATATTCTTTTCTTTGCATATCATAGCTCACTAGGAAGTTGGGGTCAGAGTGCAGGGTCAGCTATGATACAGTGCCCCTACAGCAGAGAGTGTTAAGGGCCTTGTTCAAGGGCCCAACAGTGGCAGCTTGGCAGTGCTTGTGCTTGAATCCTGGACATTCTGATCAGTAACCTAGATCCAATGAACCTCTACTGCACAAGGTTTGGGACATGCCAAGCTGAGGTCGGTTGGAGGACATGGGTGATTAGTGGGGCATGGTGCATGCCTACCTTCTTACCAACCAAAATCATTACCTCAGTAGGAAGACCACTTTGTCCTGCCTTAATCAAGGACACCTATGTCTTGATCTTAGCTTGTTTCTTGTGTAATATTGGCTCGAGTGAGGCACAGTATTAATTCCAGTGCCTCTGTCTGACAGTTTGCTATAATCACAACACCTACGTCATGCTGCACCAGTATTAATTGATTAATTAATTAGATAATTTTTTTTGCTATGGGTGGAGATGCATCCTAATCAGAACCTTCGCTCATCAAGAGGAGTACGTTTATGGCCGTTGTCATGGTAACATGCAGACATAGCAAAACAGGGATATGTCAGTTTATGAAACATGAAATTATAGCTAAGGCTATAGAAGGAATCCTTTCTAATCGTTTTCTTTACGTTTTTATAAGACTTGGATTATTAAAAATCTGCAATTTAAACCATGTCTATAATAAACACTAATGAAGCAGTCTGTCTTTTGTGAAGGGTCAGCAGCTCATGGACCTGGAGAACAAGCTGCGAGTGGCTAAAGAGGAACTGGAGAAAGCAGCGCTAGACAAGGTGAGAAGAGAAACGATAAAATCTCTCTTTCACTATAAGCTGTATATATTTTTAGGATCAGCCTGTCCTCAGATGTTCTTGCACATTGTCAGTGTCTCAAGCTGAGGGCAAAATTCAACCTAGAGATTTTGTTCACAGAGGAAAGAAATGAGCTTGATAATACAATATAAAAATATTTGTCATTTTAGAAACGTTTCTCATCCATTTCTTCCAACACTTTTTCCACCTTATTTGATTTAGGAGTCCCAGCTGAGGGCTTTGAAGGACACAGTCCATATCTGTTTCTCATCTGTCCTACAAACCCAGACGGTGGATTTACACAGACTGCCGGCCACGCCCACTCACTTGATGAGATACTCTCCGTTCGTCAATAACTCAAGAGTCACCTTCAGGGAGCCACACATGAAGGTACACCACAGAGCATTCTGATTGGTCAGAAGGTGTTGATTCATTCTCTATACCAGGAGCTCTGACAGTAGTGCAGGTTTAAAATAATACACTCCTTCTAATCGGTCATCGTTTCTACAGCAACAGCTCAATCACAGGGACATGTTTGGTGCGTGTGCCATGTAAACACATTATGAAACTTAATAATAATCAGAAATGGTGATATGTAGGGAAATGTTTATTTAACAATCAGGGAAGGAGTCTCCAGTGTCAGCACTTTGTAACAGTCAGTTATCGTGTTTTCCAGACATGTAAATAACATTAAATGTAACTATAAGTGGATAAAATGTATGTCGTCATTTTGTTATAGATTTAAAAATTGTAATAGTTGTAAATTGCTGTTGTGTAAGATGAATAAAACACATTAGAACATGCTGTTCTAGACAATGAATCAACTTTTGCTCTTACGTGTTAAAGAAACATTACTGCGTATTAGCTTCATGATTTGTGTTGAGCTCTTCTACACAGAGACTAATTAGCCCAAACCAATCCAGCAACAAATGATGATAAAACCTTAGCCTGAACACACACACACACACACACACACACACACACACACACACACACACACACACACTCTCTCTCTCTCTCTCTGCTTGTACGACTAAAGGATTCATTTGCATGAGCTTTTGGGGAAAGTGTGAGTGAAACATGCTTCATATTTAACAAGCCTTGAGAGGAGGCAGCTCTTGTGGCCTGTTAGTGTGCCATGTAACTTTTACTGAACGCATTCAGTGTTCGTTCATGTGTTTAGATTTGTTAAAATATTTATATGAGCCAGGCAATTCTTTTTAAAACATGCTCAAAGAAACATTTGCAAGATTCTTGTACACTGCAAAGAAATTTCAGCTGGGTGTGAAAGGTCCTGGCTTCAGACATCAACATATGACATCTGGACGTCTACCGATTTCAGTGTCCTCTGATAACTACAAATGATTATGATGATGATGATGATGATGATGATGATGATGATGATGGTGATTTCCTCTTGGACTCTCATTGCCTCTCTCTCATTCCTGTTAGTCACAGTTGGTTTCACAGGATGCAATATTGAGTCAGTAACGAAAGCAACACGTTATATAACAGACCACTTTTCAGAAAGAAAACATAATGAAGGCTGCTGGGTTTTGCTACCCTCCAAAAAAAAAGAAGTAAGTGTGGCAGTCAAAGTCTCCAGAAGAGCTGTGGCAGATTATCCAAGATGCTCAATAAAACTTAAAAGTTACTTTCCATAAAAACTGCACATGGCCAACGTTTATCACTTTTTTTTATAGCTTTATTACTGTTTACTGCACTTTATAGTGTTTTCTTTTAAGTACAGGGTGAGTCAAAAGGCTCAGGACACCAGCAAGTAGCGGGTGAGGGGGCCTATTTTTAAGGCTATGTCCGGAACATGGCCGCCATCTTGAAAGCCGACATATTGGATCAAGGACAAGTTTTTCTAATGGGAAGGTGGTCATGTGGCATATCAAAGGTTTTTGACATGTGCTGTCCCTGGTGCTGAACACAGAGCTGAAGGTGCAGGATCTGTGATCAGCACAGGGACAGCACATTGAACACGTCAAATAGCTATGCATCACAAGCAACATTCCCAGTTGTTGTTACAAATTTCTGTGTTTATAACTTTTGAAGCACAAGAGATATTTCAAATCTGATTGTGGCAATCGATTTATGAGACAATTCTGGTCTTCTTTGATATGCTACATGACCACCTTACTATTGGAAAAACTTGCCCTTGATCCAAGATGGCAGTTTCAAGATAGTGGCCATGTTCTGGACACAGCGTAAAAGATAGGTCCTCTCACCCATTACTTGCTTGGGTATTCAGATGTCATTTTCCGTTTTGTTTCTGAAATTAAAGGCTATCCTGTGTCTTTTGACTCACCCTGTAGAAACATCTTCATTATTTTTGAAGGTGTCTTTGGTTTACAGTGTCTTTGCCTGTGTCTAAGACTTCTGCATCGTACTGCACAGTAATTAGCTGGTAAGTTTTACTGAGCGTCTTGGAGAACCTGTCACAGCTCTTCTTGAGACTTTGACTGTCACACTTACTTCTTTTTTTTTCTTTTTTGCAGCAAAATCCAGCAGCCTTCATTCTTTTTCTCTACATGTGCTCCTGCAACAGCTTGTGTAGTGTGAATGGCTTAGTGACATGTTTTCTCAGGATTGAAAAAATGCATTGAGAAACAGCCAAGGAACTTCTGAGAAGATATTGATCGCCTGTCATGTGCAGCAGATCCCTGAATCCAGCTCATGATCCGTATCATCTTTATCCATTTGTGTTTGAGTGTGAGAAATTATTTGGCATGTCATACAAAAGTGGCTCTCAGGAAAAACAAACACAATATAATTCCTGGCTACACACATCATTAAAAAAAACAGCAATCTGTATTTGACTATATCTCTAGTTCTCTTTGCCAAACAAACAATTCTTACTGCTTGTGTTTCCCCATCTGATGCTTTTTCCACATTTTCTTCCTATAGAAAATAATGACAAAGTAAGGCCAGATTCGCATGTATGTGTCACGTCATGATACTCATTCTCACTCCCGTTGCGTGCGTTACACAACGTTGAGACAATTTCCAAAGCTTCAAGTGTTAGCACAGGCACAAGTCAATCAAATCGCATTCATGCAAATATTCCAGCACATGAATTAACCAATCCAATCATGTTCATGCAAATCCCAAGAGAACTTTCAACTGGGAGAAAAAAAACCAAGATGGCAGACCAGCTTAGTAGAAGTGCAATTTGTTTGTGACTTATGAGGTGCTAGTATACAAACGTACCATAACTTACCACAGACAGCATCCTAGCAAAGTTAAAGAGCTGCAATTCATAGCAGAATGATTGGATGTTGACAAAATCGTGTTGCAAATATCCCCTAGACATCAGGCGCAGGCACGCCCACCCAGGATTTAGTAAACACACTTCAACTGGGATCTCGAAAGGTAAAAGATGGTGTAATGTGTGAGCTTTGTCTGCTAGAAATGATGTAGCGTGCACACTGCTGCATCCACAAAACAAATGAAATAGATTATAATTGTTCTGTATTCAGAATTCCTCTATTGGCACGCAGCTTTAGTCACAACAGCATGAAAACTGTTTGATGTTGTGACCATTACAATCAAATACGAACCTCATGGTAGTTGGCACCACGCCAAGCTAATTGCAGTGAGCATGTATTTCTTTCTAGTTCCTTTTTCTGACACGTATCATAATGTTAAACAAGTACTATGCCTAAAAATGTCACGTGAAATACATCGTTTCTCATAAAGGGTTGGATTTTCTATCTTTGGCAAATAAACATAACATTTGCTCTTTCACTCAGGGCTTGTTTTGTTTAGTAGTGCCTGGTTATGTTTATGTGATTAAGTTAGATTGGTTTACAGTATACATTAAAGGCTATGATTCCTAATATACAAAATGCAAACTGTTAGTCAATCAGATATTTTCTTTACCCAATATATAAATTCATATATTCATAAAATCTGTCATGGAACATGAGTATAAACCAGAACAGACTTGTGATATCAAGGCTGCTTTCACATCATCAACCATCAAGACAGTTACCCATAACACTCTTACCCTGTTTAATGTTTAATAATGTAAGCCTCAGAATCCCCTACTGATAACCACGCCCGCTTTTTGGCCTTTTAGCTAATTCTCCCATTTACTAATCACACTCACCTGTTGTTCATTAGCTCCTGCAACTCCCGTTGCTCTGCAGGGTTACCGAAGGTGTAAATGAGGTCTTGATGCGACGCCTCCACTATGAAATGGCCTTCTGACTGTTTTCACACTTCTTTTTTTTTTTTTTTCTCTCAACTGCTAGCACACATTTCACATCTAATGACTAATCTCATCACAAGCTGGTGGACAAGCGAGAAACGTAAACATGAAGGACGGAGTGCTGGTGACAAAAAATAGTAAAATGTTATTGCTAATATTGTAATGTTGTAATGTTGCTCTTTATAAATCATCATAATAGACCTAATCTAGATAAAAAGCCAGGCTAGGTAGTTAGCCTGTTCTAGGTGGGATGTGTAAGAGCAATGTCAAGATTACAGTGTTGTTGTTGTTGTTGTTGTTGTTGTTGTTTTTAAATCAGAATATCTATCAACAACTTTGCCCAGTCTGATGTGAGAATTCAACAGCCGAGAATAGCTCATATCTGTCGAAATGTTACCTTATTATGGACGTATGGATTTTATGTCTAGTATTATTTTTTTCCACCTTATTCTCTATACCAGACTCATATTTAAATGCTGTATCATGGCAAAATTATTCAATTATTATTACCAAAGTGCAGAAAACATTGGCTTGGATACACAGTGATGTGAAATTTCACTAAATAAAATAAAGTATAGGCTCCTCTTGTTGCCTTAATGCCAAGCAGTAAAGAAATTGGGTAGTACTACTGCAGTCTAGGGGTCTACTGAGGGGCAGAGTAGCTCAGCTATTAAGATGTTGGACTACTGACCAGAAGGTCATGGGCTCAAATCTAACTACAGCCAAGCTGCCACTGCTGGGCCCTTGAGCAACGTTGTTAACCCTCAACTGCTCAGTTGTGAAAATGGGCTAAAATGTAAAAGGGCATCTGCCAAATGCCATAAATGTAAATGTAAATGTCTGAAGTAGACAGATGGACAGGAATATCCATGATATCAGACTTTACCGGTGCAGAATCAGATTAGTAGCAGGATATACTCCAGTAAACATGTTAACAATTAGTGGCAACCAAACAGGTGGAGAAGGACCCATTCTGAGACTATATATGACGGTGAGACAAAAATGATCCGCACTCTGGTTATATTAAAACTTCTCTTGGCCACACTGTCTTATCACCGCTTTCCGTATGAGGTTGCTGTCTCCCAAGTCACTGCTGTCCAGGTTTGAATGTGTTACATCAGTTTATTTGTGACTGCAGAGCCAGAAACAATGGCTGCCCCACTTGTGACTTGCACGAAAGACGCGCAGTGTGCAGTGATTCGTTTTTGTGGTCTGAGGTCGTGTCTGGTGCCGATATTTATCGAAGACTTTGTGCACAGTATGGAGAAAGTGTTTTGAGGTGTTAGAGCATCCTCCCTATAGTCCTGCTCTTATAGCACCCCATCGGGCTATCACCTGGTTGGTCCCTTGAAAGAAGCCCTACGAGGATGAAGATGTGAAGATGGTGGTGCATTCGTGGCTCGCATCTCAGCCAAAAAAAGTTTTACGATTATGTCGAAAAATTATGTATTTGTCTTTTCTGAAAGTTAATTTTAAAAAATCAACTATTCCTCTATGTGGCGCTGTGAACGTGCCTAAAGGAAATGCTAAAAAAGTGATTGTTTTTCGATGAGTAGCAATGCAGAATTCATGCCAAAATGAAATGTAATCGCTGTCCAATCAGAATCCTCTACTGGATTTAGGGGCGTGGCTGAGAAAACAGTCAGAAGAAATTGCTTGTACCTGTAAATTAATTCAGAGCGAATGTCTTTTCACAACGAGTAAAAGAGGAAATAAACGCCATAATTATACAAATTGAGGATGGTGCAGTTACAGACGACTGTGTGCTTTTCAAAGATGAGTGGGTTTTAGAGAACATGTCACAAGTCCTTACAGTAAATGGCGAAAACTTCAAAAAAAATGTCAAAAACATGCTGAGGAATGAAGAGCTTCAGGCTCCAGCAGTATGAACATGAACAGGATGCTTAAAAACACCTGTCCACTCAGCAGTATAATTAAAAAGCCTCTCTTTCACTCTGTTGTGAAAAGACATTCTCTCTGGATTAACTTACAGGTACGAGTGATTTCTTCTGACTGGTTTCTCAGCCATGCCCCCAAATCCAATAGAGGATTCTGATTGGACAGTGATTACATTTCATTTTGGCACGAATTCCACACTGCTAGTCATGAAAAAACAATCACAGTGTTGTCGAAATGCAATCATGCACTTTGCATTTTCTTTTGGCACGTTCACGGCTCCACACAGAGGAATACAATGCAGTTGAGCTGATTGCATTTTAAGGCGCTTTGTTTTCAATTGACACAAATTCTGCATTTCATTCTTCAAATGCAAATCCACACATATTGTTTTTGAGTTAAGAGATTGAGTGACATTATATAAGTGTTATGGATTTTTTACTTTTCATTTTGACACTTTTTCCGCATGTCAGTGTTTAAATGCAATTGTGTGCATTGCATTTCAGTGAGGTGGGTGTGTAGTGTATTGTATTCAACTGTGACACGAATTCAGCATGTCATTTTGAAAATGTGAATCATTATGTATTGTTTTTCATTAAAGAAGTCAAATGATGTGAAAAACAATGTAATAGTGGTTTTGTTTTTCATTTTGGTACGTATTCTGCATGTCACTATGGAAAAACAATACATTGTCTGCATTGCATTTCATGTTTTGGCACTGCAGTGATTGCTTTTCAATTTGGCACGAATTCCTCTCCGCACCACACAAGAACGAGTTATGGCTCAAAAATACACCAAAAGAGATGTTTTCTTCTCCCCAATAAAATAACAGATGAGTCACTTGATATTCGCTGGTGTTTTATTCTCTCCCATATTAACAGACACTTTCTGGAAGCTCCGCCTCCTTCTCTCATCACATATGCTCTCACTTTGTGCCGTGATAAATGGAAAATATTTTAAATTCGTTTATGTTCATATATGTTCAACTTATACTAGCATTAGACACGTACACAAGTTATTTAACATATTTTTTAGGTGAAAGAGAAAAATATGAGCCAAGAATTTGACCTAAAAAGATTAAATAGGCCGGTAACGAAGTATCAATTAATGTTAATGGTGATAATAACTTCTTAAGAAAGTATTTTATTATGCTCTCCTGTTCAACACATTCAGCAGCATCATCAGAGAAAATATCAGTCATTCTATCAGACTCTAGCAAACCAAGAGCTAAAATGAAGGAGTTCTGTTAACACACAGCTGATGTTGATAACGTTGTGATGATTAAAAATTATGTCGACAAATCGACAAATGTTTCTGAAACATTTTTACAATCTGATCTGACTTGCATCAAAAGCAGCAGATGGAGGTTAGCTTTAACAAGTGCATGCAGAACATGGTGGTGGGTCTGCTGTGAATTCTAGCTAGAGTGAACATTTTTTATTTGCAAGTTCACACAGGCTGAATGAAAGGAGCCAGCAGGAACTGTTTAACCTGCAGGCCTTGAGTCTGACACATGCAGTCTACTTTCTGCACCCAGGAGCTTTGACTCATGCTACACCAACACTTATTCACTGGAATCACCAATGAACATTACATCTCAATTCCCCATGCACCAGTGAACTGAAATGCACCGCAAAGCAAGATGGTACATTACAACTAAGCTGAGATTACATATAAAGGAATAGTACAGTTTTGAATCAGTTGCAAGTGAGCTGTAAATTGGTATTGTTCCCATCAGCATTAAGTGCTAGACAAAAGAATTAAATTGTGCTGATGCATACACACACTCCTACTTGCACGTTCTCCCATACACCAAAAACAGCCGGTGTACAAACGTATTACATCCTCATGAGTTACTAACCATCTGTTTGTGTCCTACTTTTTTTCGGCATTGCTTTAAAGAAGTCTGTTCCATTGACTTTATAACGTGGATACTATTTTAGTCCCACTACAGATTTGTAAACGAGTCATTCATTATTATTATTATTTTTGCTTTTTTTCCCTTTTTTGTATCGGCTATACAAATAATTTTATTTTTGAGACCAGTTATTTGACTAAATATATAGGAAATGGTGCTACTATAATAACTATGTGTAATTTTTTAACTAATATATGAATACTTATTTTTGCAAGTTTTCCAAGTTCATCTCCAAAATGAAGATAAAAAGTAATAACAATAATAAAGAAGTGTTTGTTTTGAATGCAGTGGTCTTGCCCATCCTACTTAAAAATTCATGAAAAAAACGTGTCCATTTGAAAGGAAATGAATGAAATGAATTGATGCAATAATCATAAATCAATTACCGGTACTGTAAAAAGAGCTGATGTGTAAAAACAATTCCTGATCTTAAACTGGTATGTAAATAATTTGTATAAGATCATAGCATTGTTGTAACTTTTAGCCAACGCGTTGACTGTTTTATTGTCGACACGGGACCGACCTGTCTGGTTTGGCAACCAAAACTACAGGACTGCTATACTCACTGTGTGAGTAATCAGTTACAGAACAAGGTTGAGCCTGGCTTCAAGTTCTTCCCTCCTGATTTGTTTTTTGTGTTCAGAAAAGAAATATGGGTTACTATGTACAGCTACCTTTTGGGAGGTCTCAAAGTGGTCTTCTATCAGGTCCATGAACTCTGGTAGAGTGGAAAACATGTCAGCTTCAAACTCAGCTTGAATTTTCACTAAGTCTTAAACCTTAGCCAGGAAGAGGTGATTAGCATTCAGGGTGTCTGACAATTTTATATTTAGCTCCAGTCCCAGCTCCTCCATCTCGGGGACCACCATCGATAAGGATGCTGACTCTGCCTCCCCCCATGGTTTTAAGAGGTTGATGTGATAAATTTGTTGTGCTGCCTCCCAATACTTTTGCAGTACCTCATAGTCAACGTCCTCTACTCATTGTGTGAACTCAGAGGGCACTAGCCACTTGGTGAGTAATTTTGAACACAACATAGGCAGTAATATAAGGATCTTACCGCTTGGTGTGAACTCTCATAGGCATGCACCCCTGGTATAGAGCTGGGTTTGACGTTCTTGAGCCTGGAGCAAATGCTCCTGTGTTAGGTGACCTAGGGTGTGGATCTTTACTCTCAGGTAGAAATTGTATTGAATTTCGCTTTACTATCCAATTTTCTCTCATGACACCCAGGATGCCGCGAGGCCTATGTCCATAGAACAACTCAAATGGAGAGAGTCCTGTGGAGGCTTGTGGGACCTCTTGGACTGCAAATAAGAGAGGTTCAAGCCACTTATCACAATTATGTGCATCACCCTGAACAAACTTATGTATCATATTTTTAAGTCCATTGGTTTGTGGATGGTAAATGCTGGTGTGATTTAGTGCCAGTAATTCATATAGCTTGCACTGTGTGCATGACAGAAAAGCTGTGAACTGATCCATTATGATCTCTCTTGGGATCTGGGAGATAACACTGTGTACTGAGATATTGTGCAGTTACACCTCTTCTGGATATCATGTTGCATAGTCCACGAGGACTAACACAAAGCGGTATCCCTATAAAGACCACTCTAGTGGTCCAACAATGTCCATTCCAACTCTTTCAAATGGGACCTTGATTAACTGAAGAAGGCACAATGGTGCTTTTGGGGCAGCCAGTGGATTCACCAACTGACATTCATAACATGATGCACATCACCTGCGAATATCGCTGTGAATACCCAGCCAGTAAAAGCAAGCAATTATGCAGTTAAGTGTCTATTCATACGCCATGTGTCCCTATTACTAAAACATTAAACCCTGGCAAATTTGTACCCAGAACTAGCAGCTGGGTGAAGTAGGGACTAACTGCAACCTCTACTCTATGCTTCTCTCTCAGGAATTTAATCATAACAGGACCTACAGGATAATTGTGAACATCCCCATGCATACACATCACCCTCATGCTTTTGTCCTCAATCCCATGCCCCACCTTTAATCAGGCTTTGCTGAATGAGCACCTGGCTGCAGCCTCCAAGGCCTGATGTGTACCCCCCTGGATACTTACTGGTATCCTGTATGTTCCTACTTGATCAGGGATGGCCTGCATCACATCAAGGACCTGAACCACTGCTTTGACATTCATCATGCCACACTGACCCTGGAAATGCCAGGGTTCCCTGCCTCACCAACAGCCTGGCACAAGCCTCCTACCTGCATCTTGCCCACCTCAAGGAAGACAATAAATACACTGGGGAAGCGAAGGGAGGAAGGAAGAGAGAGAAGAGAGAGAAGAAACAACTGGTCCCGAGGGTGGAGTGAGCTCTTCTGTTTTCAATTTCATGGACAAATGGCCCTCTGCCAATGTGACAGTCTCTTCCAATGATGCCAGACAATGGCGCTCGACCAACATTGCCCTCCATCCGGGCAGGTGAGCGATGAACAGTTCAAGGACAATGATGGTGATGATTATCTTGTTGCCACAGTCCCCTGCAACCAGCCACCTCCAGCAGGCATTGTGTAGCTGGAGAGCATAGGCACAAAGCTGGACGCTCTCTCTGTAACTCAGTGAGTGGAACCTCTGTCATTGCTGTTCCAGTTGGTGGGCAGTCTGTTGCAGAATGGCCTGCCAGAGGGCCAGGTCCTCCAGCATACAGGTGGCCAGTAGTTGGTAGGCCACAAGCTGCACCTCACCAGAAAGGAGCAGTAACAGGTGGACTGCCCACTGGGTGTTGGACCATGCCCAGGCCTCAGCAATGTGCTCAAATAAATCTGGACAGGCCATGCCGGCAACCTGAGGGCCTATCTTTTCCAGGGTGAGAGGAGGCACAGCCTTCAAGGAGGCCAGCATGGTTGCTGAAACATCCTGTGTCTGCAGCTGATTCCTCAGCAAACACCTGTCTTCTGTCTGCTCCCTGAGCAGGGCTAGAAAGCATCAGTGAGGGACTGCTGTTAGGTGGCGAGTGACTGGATGAAGCTGGCCAGTGTTGTGGGCTCATTGTCCACACATCCCCTGTTATCCCAGGTTTTGGCACCAATGTAACAGGACATGACACTGGGACAGGTAGGGTGAACAGATATACAGTCTTTGATTTTCTGGTTCAAAAGCAAACCGCTGCTTTTCAGCACTATGTCTCTTTACTGAGATTTGCACACACACACACACTGCAGGTGCCTCAGTTCGCTTTCTTCTCTGTCAGTGCTCCGTCAGAACTCTCCTGCTTATCCCCTCGGCAAGTGTGCCTCTCCCAATTTCAACTCACAATTGTCAAAGATCAAGTCTTTGCCTTATTAACTGAAATTATATCATATTATATTGTATGCTAGCTACAATAGGCTTAGCATCTAACAGGTTAATTTAAAACAGTAGCGCAGGGACTCAGCTCCAGATTGCTTTCAAACTTAAACACTGGAAAGGTTTCAGCAGTTCACACTTTCCTCTCTTTGTCTCTCAGTATGATGACACTGAAATTGTATTTCTTTCTCATCTTTGCATTAAGGACATCCCCAAAGTTCCCAGAATCACAACAAGTAACTCTCCTGTGAACATGGAGCTAATGAGGAGAGATGGAGTCAAGGCCTGCCAGATGGTCAAGGTAAACGTTTAGTGCAATTACATTTTAATAGCTTTTTTTATCCTAATATGCAGCTCATTGAGTTTCAAGGCATCTTTTTGCCGCCAGAAACCATTTGTAATTCTGCTCTAAATGCCATTCCCTTATGAAATAGATGCCAAACCCTTGCATAGATCAATACATGACTGATTACAGTAAAACCACTCTGTTTCTCTAGCAGCCTGGGAAATTATCAGTGGCGGGTACAAATGTGTATATTACTGCTAAAAAGTTTGAGGGCAGATATTGAACTTGTTAAAAAGACATTTGTTTGTAATGGATAGTCACGAACACTGCTTGTTTTTATATTCCCACATTGTCTGCGAGTTGACAAATATCCTGCGTATCAGCCTGACAGTGTGTGATATGAGGTTCCCTTGTTGGTGAGGTTTAAAACAGAATGAGGAATCTGTATCAATATGTCACTGTACAGACAGATACAGAGCAGCAGAAGCGAAAGACGAGCAGAGGCAAGGAACATAGCGCAGAGGAGATTCATCTCACTGAATAGCGACGTGACGTTATCAACCGTACTGACAGAGCTGTTTCTAAGGGCTGCATTCAGTATTCAGAGTTGGTGAACTGACTCTAGTATTTACTTGGGGAAAGTTCCTCATACCCACATTTAGCGTACACAGATGCTTAAATTGATTTTCTAGATGCTCCGTTCTGATTATGCACATGTAGGTCTTACCTCTGAGGTTGCCAGATTTCTGATAGTGTCCAATAGCTTATAAAAAATAGACTAATATGATGAGTAATAAATCCAGCCAATAAATACAATAAGTAAATAAATGCAGCCAGTATACTCCTTCATAAGTAATGCGAGTTGTAATTATCACAACAGTCACTGGTTTCACTGGCTTCCACTCATTATTCAGCAGCATAGAAAAGCACTTGATCCAGTACATCCTGTTATTTTACATTTTGTCATTTTTTCATATCATTCTCTGACAGTTAATTGTGCACATAACTTAATGAAGCTATGAGATGTGAAATCGAGGTCATGAAATCACGTGTGTGGGATGTACACAGTAAAATCCCCGATCTTAAATGAACACCCAGAGAGTTGAATTAACACCCACTTGGACTTACATAAACAAGTAAGCTAAAGGTGTTAAATCAACACTGTGGGTGTTCATATAAGACTGGGTATTTTACTGTGTAGTGATTTTATCATGCCTTTAAATTATTATTATTTCTTAAATTATTAAAATATTGCTGATGTTTATGTTAATTCGATGTGCTCTACTGTAAAGGAAACGTGCCCACTGAGCACTCTTCTGCTACTCTTATACTGCATTTGCTGACACTGAAAATATCTCCCTAAAATGCTAAATAAATGCGTTCTTGTAGAAAATGGTACATTCCTTTTTAAAAGCATTTATATGGACTGTCCTCTGAACAAGTCCCTGTGAATGAGCAGTTGCTATAGAAACGATAATGTATTAGAAGGAGTGCATTAATATAAACCTACAATTTGCAGCTGCAGTACTCTCCGAGCCATACTGTTAGAACTACATGTGAAAATATGTGCTAGTGTTTAAGGAGGGTGAAAAAGTGTGAAAGCAGCCTTAATTGGACAACCGCTGAGTGCAAGATGAATCACTGGCATTTTTACCAATTACATAGGAACCACAGTCTGAAAATTAAAATATCTCCAGCACACACAAAGATTATACTCACCAGCCAATCACATGACAGCAACTCAATGCATTTAGCAATGTTGACATGATCAAGACAACCTGCTAAACATTAAAGCAAGCGTCAGAATGGGGAAGAAAGGTGATTTAAGTGATTTTAACATGCCATGGATGTTGGTGCTACACAGGCTGGATTGAATATTTCAGAAACTGCTGATCTACTGGGATTTGCATGCACAACCATCTCTAAGGTTTACAAAGAATGGTCCGAAGAAGTATCAAGTAAGTAGCAGTTCTTTGGGTGAAAATGCCTTGCTGATGCTGGCGGTCAGAGGAGAATGACCAGACCGGTTTGAGCTGATAGAAGAGCAACAGTAACTCAAATAACCACTCATTACAACCAAGGTATGCAGAAAAGCATCTCTGAATGCACAACACACAGAAACTTGAAGCAGATGGTCTACAGTAGCAGAAGACCAAACCAGATGCTGCTCCTGTCAGCTAAGAACAGGCAACTGAGGCTACAATTCACACAGACTCACCAAAATTGGACAATAGATGACTGGAAATCGTTGCCTGGTCTGATGATTTTTGCTGCTACACTCAGATGATCAGAGGGTCAGAATTTGGTGGAAACAACATGAAAGCCTTGTATCAATGGTTCAGGCTGGTGGTGGTGGTGGTGTAATGGTGTGGGGGAGATTTTCTTGGCACACTTTGGACCTCTTAATAACTGAGCATCATTTAAACCCCACAGCCTGCCTTAGTATTGTTGCTGACCATGTCCATCCCTTTATGACCACAGTGTACACATCTTCTCTCTACTCCCAGCAGGATTATGTGGCATGTCACAAATCTCAAATCATCTCAGACTGGTTTCTTGAAAATAACAATATGTTCACTTTACTCAAATGTCCTCCACAATCATCAGATCTCAATCCAATAGTGCTCCTTTGAGATGCAGTGAAACGGGAGATTTGTATCATGCATGTGCAGCTGACAAATCTGCAGCAACAGAATGATTCTATCATGTCCATATGGGCCTTTAATCATTACATCCCACTTAAGTGTAAGTGTCACGACCAAGTAACAATGGAGCGCAGATCATGCATAGATTAAATTTAGCAAAGGCTAAATTTATTGTACAGAGAAAAAACAACCCAAAAGTTACTTATAAAAATAAAGTCAGCGATATCAGATTTGTAGGCTAAAATGTGGAATGGTTAATGATAAAAAGACATGGGGGTGTTATAAGTCTTAAAAAAAACAAAACTGGTGGCTTGAGGCGTAGAGAAGCAGCGAGAAATTGCCAGAACTCATTAAGACTTTATACATCTGGGAGTAGGACTCAGCAAGAACGGCCCTCCCACTCCAACACCCAACCTGCAAACACTCATGGAGTGGAGGTTATTCTGAACTGCATGAAGAAAACAAAACTTTCTAAAGTAAGTCAAGTAGTCGTCATGTAGTAAGATACTAATAAAGGAATGCTGGAGAATTGATTGTTTTTATGGTTCGATGGTTTGACAAAATTTTATCTGTAAGATATTATGGTGTCTTTGCTAACAGAACATTTATGAAGTATTGAGAAATCATTAATTCAGATCTACCATCCATCCATCCATTATCTTCCACTTTATCCCGCTGGTTGGAGTCAAGGGGGTGGGGGTTTGGGGGGATATAACAGCATCATC
>JAOVVH010000043.1:37597904-37608891 GCA_028566435.1 Scorpiodoras heckelii | reverse complement strand
TATATATATACACAGTATATGTGTGTGTGTGTGTGTATGTATATTATATATTCATTCATTATATTATTCCTGTTTCCACACTCACCCACTCATACACACACTAGGGGCACTTTAGAGACACTGTGGGAACAAACCGGAGTACC
Organism: Scorpiodoras heckelii; assembly: GCA_028566435.1. Taxonomy (NCBI): domain Eukaryota; kingdom Metazoa; phylum Chordata; class Actinopteri; order Siluriformes; family Doradidae; genus Scorpiodoras; species Scorpiodoras heckelii. Next base: position 37,608,748 of record JAOVVH010000043.1, on the reverse strand, counting down.
CGGAAGAAACCCAAGCAGACAGAGGGAGGACATGCAGACTCCACACATAAGGGACCCAGAGCACTCCACCTGGGGATCGAACCCTGGACCTTCTTACTGTGTGGCAACAGCGCTACCCACTGCACCACCGTGACACCATATATATATTGAAATCTGGAACAACCAGAACTCTTCCTACAGCTGGCCGCCCCACCAAACTAAGTAATTGGGTGAGAAGGGCCTCGGTAAGAGAGGTGAACAAGAACCCATCGGTCACTCTTGCTGTGCTCCAAAGTTCCCGTGTTCAGATGGGAGAAACGTCTGGTCAACCATCACTGCAGCACTCCACCAATCTGGGCTTTATGGCAGAGTGGCCAAAAGACACATGACCACCTGTAGTTTGTAAAAAAGTACCTAAAGGACCCTCAGTCTGTGAGAAACAAGATTCGCTGGTCTGATGAAACCAAGATTGAACTTTTTGGCCTTATTTGTAAGTGTCATGTCTGAGGAAAACCAGCAACTGCTCATCACCTACCCAATACCATTCCTACAGTGAAGCATGGTGGTGGCAGCATCATGCTGTGGGGGTGTTTTTCAGTGGCTGGGTCAGGGTGTAGGGAAAGTTGAATGGAGCAAAGTACAGAGATATTCTTAATGAAAACCTGATCCAGAGAGGACCTCAGACTGGGCCAAAGGTTCACCTTCCAACAAGACAATGACCCTAAGCACACAGCCAAGACAACACAGCAGTGGCTTAGGGACAACTCTGTGAATGTCCTTGAGTGGCCAGCCAGAACCCTGACTTTGACCCAGTAAAACATCTTAGGAGAGACCTGAATATGGCTGTCCATTGATGATCCCCATCCAACCTAACAGAACTTGAGAGGATCTGAAGAGAAGCATGGCAGAAAATACCCGAATCCAGGTGTGCAAACCTTGTTGCATCATACCCAAGAAGATTGGAGGGTTTAATCACTGCCAAAGGTGCTTCAACTAAATACTGCGTAAAGGGTATAAATGCTTATGTCAATGGAATATTTTAGTTTTTTCCTTTTCAATAAATTTGCAAAAATTTCTAACAATCTGTTTTTAATATTGTCATTATGGGGTGTTGAGAGCAGAATGACAGGTAAAAACCTATATGTTTTTATTCTAGCACAAGGCCACAACATAAAAAAATGTGAAAAACATACCCAAGAGTCCTTTATTTCTGGCACATACTATGTATGATGTTACATAACTCCACATACCCTTCCCCATCCCTTCCACCAGAATCTCCACCGCAGGAATTCCAGGGTCCTAGTGACCCCAGGGTGTGTGGAGAATGGTGAGGTGTTGCCCCAGTGCATGACCCAATGCCTAACCCCAGTCAGCTTGATTAACCACCCTAGTGTACAGTTATCAGGGTTGGGTTCATGCCAAAGAGCCTCCCTCACTTCTTTCTCAATACCCCAAACTAAAGATGTGAGGATTCAAGGAACAGAGAGGATGGGCTCCAGTTCAGTTTCTGGCCCTGGAGGATCCCACTGCCAAGGCTTAGTGTTTTTAGATCATGGACAGTAGGACAAGTTAAAGTCAAATAGTCCAAAAATAATGCCAAATAGGCTTGTCGGTATGTAGTCATATGATGAATGTATCACAGGCTTTATAGGGTTTGTCCAGACCAGGAAGGGGTACTTGGCTCCATCCAGCCACTAATGCCATGCGCCCAAGGGCAGTTTTATAGGGAGGAGCTCTCTGTCTCCCACACTATAGTTTTGCTAGGCCAGGGTTAGTGGAAAAGTATGCGCAGGAATAGAATTCTTTACTAGGGTTTTTACTAGGGTATCAAACAGGCATTATGCCTTGGTGGTCCAGCAAAATGGATGTGGGGTTTTCTGGGTAAGGGACGTGATGACACTATAGAACTAATATCACTTAAGAACCCCTGGAAAAGTTAGCAAACCCCAGGAGCCCCTGGACCAAGCGAAGTGAGGTGAGACGAGGGCATTCGACCATAGATCTGATTTTAGCTGGGCCATGCGCAACATACCATGGGGCAAATGAACCTAAAAAAGAGACGGTGGAAGCATGGAACACTGAATTTTCCAGTTTAATGTAGTGGTGGTTCTCCAGCAATACCTGGAGGACCCAGCACATTTGACCTTGACATGTTCTTCAATCTTTCCCTAACTAGCAGTTACTACCTCAGGAATTTTCCTACCACAGAGCCTCTACTAAGGTCCTACATTTCCATAAATCTCCCTGACAATACCTCATGATGCAGAACTACAAACCAATTAAGGTGTGATGAGGGACCCACGAAGCACACTTACGTATCGTCGGATCCAGCTGTCCCTCGTCAATGCCGATTAGCATACTACACCCTGGGAGTCAGAGTTCCAGCAGGCTGCTTACACCTACAGCGACCACACCTTCTGCTGGTCACCAGCAGCGCTGCTGGACCCCAACATATCAGCAGCTATTCTAATACATTGGTAAAAATGCTAAGCAAATTTATCACACATCTTTGGCATGGTAGGGCTTACTTTGTGGCAGAAATAGTGACAATGTAGAGGACTATGGGTAGTTTGCTGAGATCAGCTACAATGTTTAAAGCAAGAGCACTATTTACATCCATTCTTATGGTGCACTAGGGCCTGTGCACACCTAACACTAGCATCTGCCTCAGGATGAAACCTCAGAACCATGGTAGAAACCTTTTAAAGTAAAAATAAAAGTTACCCAGTATTTATATTGTTAATGTTTGAAGTATTGTTATAGTGTCTCAGACAAACTTATTAGCAGTAGGATTTGAATAATTGTGTAATGCAATACTATTTCTGTAATGATGTAAGATAAAAGCTTTAGTTGAAAAAACTAAATAATGAAAAAATAATGCAATTTGATTGAAGACGCCTGTACACACAGTTAAACAGAATACTAAATGTCATCATATTTACTTCATTTGTTGTCTGTAACAAGGTTTAATGCTCACTAACCTTTGGGAAGACAATCTAATCTTCTGGCTTAGTACAACTAGGGATTCTAGCAGAACAAACTAGCCAAATGAAACATATTAGGCAAACTTACTCGAATAAGGGTACAAAATCTGCCCTTTGAAACTACCATACTCCAATCACAAGTGGTCATCCATTTTGAGACACACGGAAAACATCTGTCCATCACGACTGTCCACTTGTAATCGGATCACTTGAGAATACTATAAATCAGCTCTGAAACTGACCCTAGAATGACTAGCCAGGATATGAAGCTTTTCAAAGAGCGAATAATTAATATCACCACCAGAGCACTGTCTAATGTCACTGAAGAGCTTTACACACACTTATATTTGAAGTGGTCATGTTTGGTTTCATAGTGGCACTTCACATTATCATTTATGGCTATCACAGTGGGCTCTGAAGAGATGAGACATCTATTTTCAATTTGACACAGGGAGAATAAACACATATTTCTTTGTCTATTCATCTTTAAAAATTCTGTTTCTGTCATCAATGCCATTCTGTCAGTTCAGTAATCAGACACCTAATACCTTTAGCCCTGCACCTATGCTACAGAGCTTTTTCCAAGTGCTTATTTTTGTCTGTGGAAATGCTTTACTGGGTCTGCATTCAGATCACAACTTGCCATTTGACCTAATCACAGCTGCCAACCCTGAAAAGAAATAAAGAATTGTCCCAAGAAGGGATGGGTACAGAAAAAAGTAGATTATCCTTGTTGTTTTTTATACATATCTCTTGTTTACCGTTCTTCTTATAAACCACAACATATTTACACATAGCTGATATTTTTCACTGTTAATCAGCTCCACACAGGAGATCAAATAAGCCAGCGTTTTTAGTCATTTTATAATTACCACAACCATTACAGTTATTTGTGAAGTGTTAGATTTGATGAATTGTTTGATTTAAAATCTTCTTTCTCATCGTTTTTTCTATTTCAGCTGAAATGCTGATTTTTCACCGAAAAACTTTTAGTGGATTCCTAATAAACAGAGATTTATTTTAACAATATATTTGTCTAATGTTAGCTAAGTGGAATATAAGCTTACAGTGATTTTATTTCACATTAAAATCATTTTCCGTTTACTGTGACAGAAACCGAGGATGGTATATCAGCTGGGAAAATCAAGTTGGACCTAGAATCCTAATTTTGAGATAGGGAAGAGGACGGGGCTTCCAGTTAGGGTTAGAAAGTTCAGAACACCTACACATCCATCAGTCAGTCCTTATTGACATGTTCTTTAGTTCATCTGGCAGAGTGAAAAAGAAAACGTTTCTGACTGATAACATGAGCCAACGTATTCTGATGTTAAAATGTCAATACTTTCGTGCAAAATATATAATGTAATGGTTAGCAGATCTGAATCCAAAACAGTGGGTGAAAACAACCTATTGCACTATGCATGTAGGTTGTAGGCTTTCTCATTGACTCCACAGTCCCACTTTCTATGAAAAAGGAACTGCCTGATGACTCAGGATATCCAGCATGCTGTTACCAACCTACATTTACTATTTGTAGTGCTGAAGCTCAGTAGATTTAGTGGCCTGTGCTTTGTATTGGTTTGGAGGACTGACACAGTTGGTTTGCTGTACACAGTAATGCTGTACACAGCACAATCAGATGAATAAATAGCACCAGATTAGATTAAAAAAACTGCAGAGTAGCTTATAGGGCTTAATGAGCTCCACTGGAGCCCCAATATGAATTGTGATGCTTAAAATAATTTAGTGTCATTCATTTTGTCTGAGAATCTTATCTATCTCTATACCCAATGCTAATATTATGGCACGCTTCATTAGTACATAAAAAAGAAGCATTTTAAAATGAATATCACGGGCATCACAAGCACAGAGTTGCTATAAGGTCTTTTCTAGTTCCTGAATGTTCTTTAGTTTGTCTATATCTTCAATTCAGACCACATGTCTTTCAGCAGAGTTGCAACTAATCTGGAGAAGCAGCAGTGTGAGGGCTTGACATCAATCGCTGTGCTATAGGATTAGAGGTGACATGCTTGTTACAATCTTTGTGCAGCTTCTATTGCCAAGGATTAAACTGGACAGCTTGGGTGATAATATCTAGTAACTCTTCCAATCCTGGCTTGTTAGATCAACTTCGATCTCTGCCTCTAGCCCATTATAAAAATTACTATTATAACCACTTCATTCCAGCAGCTATTGATGGATTCAAAAAACATTATAAGCCACTGAGATCCTTATTTCAGGACCATTAGTCTGACCAGAAGCAATTTTGTTTTAATTGCTTATCAGGTCAATGAATAGCTGATAGGAGCTGAGAAGTTTGAAAATTGCAGGATTGCAATGTTACTTTCATGACTGTGAGAGCCAGTGATAAGACATTGGTTGCACAGTGGGTGCTATAGATCTGCTTCCAACATGACACTAAAACTGTAAATACACTGTATAATTTTTTAGACTATTGACCATTTGGTATTGAGTTGATATCAGTGGGCTTAGAATGCAAAACGTGGTGGCTGATTTAGTGCCACCAATAGGATAACTCAAAACTCATGGGACAGCTACAAATATGATTGTAGCATTATAATGGAGCTTCTCAAACCAGGTAAACATGTATGTTTACATCGGTCACCAACATAAACATAAACATAAACATTAGAGAGCTGAGAAGTTACTCGAATGTGTCACATTTACATAAGTGAAGATTTTGAACCATCTGCAGGTGTAACATAGGAATTATTTTGATCTTGAACCTCGTCTCTCCCATTCCTCTGGACCCTGGACACTATCTTGTGGGTGTCTGAAGCACAACAGCTTTTGTCATTTTATATATAACGTCCATTGACATTTATGTTGGAGAATTACACTTAACACCAGAGATATCCTTTTTCATACACTGAAGTCTAATTTCAGGTCCAATGTTCCCCTGACAGGAAGATGTTATTGAATCTTATGAGCTAATTTAAGTTAATCACTACAGAGAGTCGCACTAGTATCACAGCGAGGTACTCTTGTTTTTAAGATATCCCAGGATTGATTGATTGTGTAAAAGGCATGATCAGTGCAGACAGAAATATAAAATCTTTACACAAGGCTGTAATGAGATCACTGGGAAATTACGACCCATCAGTGAAACCTATTTTTTTGGACTTATGAAGGTGCGAGCTGTAAAGCTCTTCTGTAAAGCTGTTCTGGGAATCTGGTAATTCCCAGGTTCTTTCTTTGTTTTGCAAGAAATTAAACTGTGAATTGCTGTGAGACAAACGTTATATAAGAGGAAGAAGTTTTCTTGCAAATGTTAGCACTTTTTAAAACTTTTTGTGTTTAATATTGGCACATGATCAGAGCTATGTGGGATGCTGTGGCAGAGAATATGAACATTTAAGTGCATCCTTAATTACTGTAATCACCTTCTACTGGGTTATGTCATGACTACATGGTTACTTGTAGGGTTTGAAGGCAGTGAGCCGTGAATTGGGGAAATGATAACCAGTATTAGATACCCTAAATTACTTACAAATATGCATATTACTTTAAAAATGAAGTGGGCACAGTCATGATGTGCTGAGAGAGGGAACTAAGTGTTTATTGTGCATCTTTCTTACTGTATTGTCAGTAGAATGTTTCTGGATGCTGTAACATTACAGTTTCCCTTCACTGAAATGAAGAGGCCCAAACCTGTTCCAGCATGACAAAGCTCCATGAAGACATGGCATGACATGGAGAGGAGACCTCGAATGAGCTTTAATGAATTCACTGGTTACAATTGGAGGATTTTTTTCCTATATAGCACTCAGTTATAGAAGGGATTATTTATTATTGCACTATCTGGTCTCAACCAAATGATGATGGGTTCCCTTTTGAGTTCCTCTCAAGGTTTCTTCCTCTTAACATCTGAAGGAGTTTTTCCTTGCTATCTTCACCCCTTGGCTTACTTATTAGAGATAACATTTAGGGATACAATTTATTTAAGTTGAAAGTTATGTGGCGGCACGGTGGTGTAGTGGTCAGCACTGTCACCTCACAGCAAGACGATCCAGGTTAGATTCCCGGTCCGGGCCGTTCTGTGTGGAGTTTGCATCTTCTCCCCGTGCTTGTGTGGGTTTCCTCTGGGTACTCCGGTTTCCTCCCACAGTCCAAAGGCATGTTAGGTTGATCGGTCACTCTAAATCGCCCGTAGGTGTGAATGTGTACGTGAGTGTGTGTTGGTCATGCGATGGACTGGCGACCTGTCCATGGTGTACCCCACCTTCACCCCATGACGCCCTTAGCCAAACACCCCCCATCCCAACTAGTGGGATAAAGGATGGATGGATGAATGAAATGGATTTTATTACTTTTATACAATGACAGCTTTTATGTTCCTGGTCAAAACGGACTGGTACAATTTCATTTATCTTCTTATCTGCTTATTCCTGTACCCAGGGTCATGGGAGGGCCGGAGCCTAGCCGGCGGCATAGGGTGCAAGGCAGGATCAACCCTAGACAGGGCGTCAATCCATCGTAGGGCACACACACACACACACAAACACACACGTACACTCATACACTAGGGGCACTTTAAAGACACCAACTAACCTAACATGCATGTGTTTGGACTGTGGGAGCAAACTGGAGTACCCGGAGGAAACCCACGCAGACACGGGGAGGACATGGAGACTCCACACAGAAAGGACCCAGACCACTCCATCTAGGGCTTGAACCCGGGACCTTCTTGCTGTGAGGCGACAGCGCTACCCACTGCGCCACCGTGCCAGCCGGTATAATTTTATTATTAAAAAAATAATTTACAAAAATACTAATGAAAAGTTAATCATATTACAAAATTTTACCATAATTTTATAATTTTATAATCATATTACCATAATTTTAAAATAATTGCAGGGCCAAATTTCATCTCTGCAGTGGCTTTTGTGACAGAGATATATAGAAGACAAATTTCTCCACTGCTTCCACTTGCATCTATGAATAATGCCCTCCAGCTCATCAAGTACCCCTCTCTGCCCTTCAGGGCATTTCTAAAGGCATGTTGGATGAGTTTGGTTTTATCTACACAGGTGATATTTTGATTTTTCTCCTCCCTCAGAACGTTCACAATTTGTCAATAGTGTTTACAAGTTACATTTCCTCTGTTCTCATGCACATATTGGACAGTATGTGGTGGTTGTTGCATGTGCCTTGCAAATATCTGTACTGCATTTATGACACATAATGCTTGTTTTGACACTTCAATTCAATTCAATTTTATTTCTAAAGCACTTTTAACAATGAACATTGTCTCAAAGTCGCTTTACAAAGACAAAAACGTACACCAAGACATCTCTTGGTGCATTCCTTTTGTCTGTTCTGTCCTGTGTCCAATACATACATAAAATCTGTGTATGTGGGGATATTTTCTGGTCCCCATAAGAAAATGTTTTATTTTCACCACCAAAATCACCTTTTTGTAAAACTGAAAAAGAAGAAAAACTGCCTTTTGGTTACTGAGGTTAAAGGTTAGGGTTAGGTAAGATTATTTGTAAGATTACTGAGCTACAGTATTATAGGAGTCAGTGCAATTTCCCCACAAGTATAGTACAATGTATAATATCCACTGTGTGTGGGAACACCACAGATGTATAAAAGTTAAATAAAACACTCAAAATGTAATGAAAATTATGAAAATCTGGTCACGGCACTTCAGGGTAATCAGATTAATTGAAGTACATTTTTCAGAGAAAGAACTTGTAAATCAGTCAAATTTGACTAGAACACGAAAGGAGGGTTAAGTCAAAGTATTGCTTATTGTGTGATGTGAGGATGTCATTCTCATATGATCATTCTACTCTCACTATTTCCAAGGGCTCTATGGACTCACTCTCCCAGAATTCACTGGCTCATCATGTCACAAAAGGCGGCACGGTGGTGTAGTGGTTAGCACTGTCGCCTCACCTTTGGATTGTTTGCTTGTGTTTTGCTCCATGGTTTTCAATTGTGATTTGCCCATGGATTATGTGTTGGGTCTCCCTTTTAGTGTGGGTATACCTCTGTCCGTTTTATACTCTGTAGTAAGCTCAGTGCTAAAAGCCCAGTAAATGTAATTCTTAAACATACTCCACATGTATCTTGCTTTATTATTCCAGCCTGACACCAGTTTTTTTAAATTTATTAAAGAATGACACATCGTTCTGCTTATACATAGAAGTAAGTTCATAATATATCAGTAAACATGTTAGTTCATGTTGCCATTTACATTTTAGCAGCTATAAACAGTCATTCCCTCACCAGCTTCTCCTTTTTCTCTCTCCTGAAGTTAATCAGACAAAAATAAATGCAGCTTGCCATGTTGCCAAGGAACTGCAAGAAGCATAAACTCCTCTGAGATACAGCTTTACCTCTGACTGTTTCAAAGTGCTGACACCAGAGGCTCTTTCCATAAATGTTACGGAAACATTACATTTTTCATCTTTTTTATATGTGGTAATATGTCCCTGTGTAAGAGCTTTTACTACTTAAACGATAATGTATTTGGAGAGTGCTGTTATAGTTAAATGTTATAGTTATATTTATACTGCCCCAGATAGAACGAATATTATCAATATTCATTCGTATCAACCACTTTTTGCAATTGCATCTTATCATATCATATGAATAAAGGCATTAGAGTAAACCACAAAGCAGAAGTCATACAGTACATTCCACAGCCTGTGATAAATTAGCCACAGAAAAATAAGATAATAATGAAGGTCATTGTAGGACTGAAGTGACTGAATTTAGTGAAGTATATCTTCACTATAACATCTCTACTACTCATACAAAACATGCTCGAATACAACTGTAACTCTTTCTAAAATTTCATGTGAGCTGAATTATACAAATTTTTCCCACATAGTATTTTAAAAGTGTTTTTAGAGGTTATTTGTGTGAAACATTCACGTTGAGGAAAATGTAACCAGTAGCCAAAATACTTATTAACTACAAACAATAGCATTTTTAAATCTATTATGTTTGTAGTCAATCAATCAATCAATCAATCAATCAATCAATCAATCAATCAATCAATCAATCAACTGACTCTGTAAAATCCATGAAAACAGTGATTGAATTCATTTGAATGACTTTGTATATGTTGAATTTATGTGATCCTGCAGCGCACTGAAAACACTGTGTTTTTAATTCTTTATATTCTGGCACTTTTCCCAGCATGGAACCACAAAGCCATCATAGAAAAGCTACCTGATCTAAAACCAATTTCAGTGTCTGAATAAGCTAACACACATTTTCTTATCTTCATTTTACAGCAAGAAAGCAGCAGTCCAGCGGGGGAATCTGGGGTTATAGTAACTGGAGAATTTAATTTTAGAGGTAAGCAATGTTAAAGAAAAGAAATGCTGGATAAGCAAATGTTTTTGCCCTGCTTGAAAAGGTGATTTCTTTTGAGCCTTGAGTTTAATTGGGTCTCAGAGCATAACTCCTTGCTGCTTTATGTACACCCCGAGACTGCTCTGCTATCCACACTAACAGCCATGATGGTGCTTTAAAATTTAGGCTGCAGTGTGTTCAAAAATAAAATATATTTTGCAGAACTAGTCCTCAGAAGAAAAGTACACAACCCACATTAACAGTAATTAGTTGGACTGTGAAGAGAATATAAGAGACAGAGAATGGATGAAGGATCATGATGGTGATGATGAAGGTTATGTTGACCAAAATGACATGGACGTGTTCTGTAGTCTGTACTGCAAGAAATAATAATGTTTCTGCAGAGGCCACACTGTGAAAACCTGTACTTCTTTCATTTTGTGTTATTCGATCATCTTCTGTCATATTAGAGAGAGAAAGTGAGAGAGAGATTTCAACTGCTGTTCTCTTTTCTTTTTCTTTCTGAAAGTGAAAAAATAAAATTAT
>JAOVVH010000043.1:37576402-37587469 GCA_028566435.1 Scorpiodoras heckelii | reverse complement strand
TAGAGAACAGAGTAAAGGGGACTAACAAAGTATGTAGAGAAACAGATGGACTACAGTCTGTAATTGTAGAACTACAACAGCATGGACACTCTGACCGGTCTGTAGCTACACAGCCCCATACACAGCAAACTGTGATACACTGTGTGTTCTGACTCCTTTCTATCAGACCCAACATTACATTTTTTGCAATTTCTGCTACAGTAGAAATTCTTCTGTGGGATCAGACCAGACAGGCTAGCCTTCAGTCCCCAAGTGCATCAGTGAGACTTGGCTGCCCATGACAATGTCACTGGTTCACCTGTTGCCCTTTCTTAGACCAATTTTGGTAAGTACTAACCACTGCATACCCCAGGAACACCACACAAGATCTACAGTTTTGGAGACGCTCTGACCCAGTTGTATAGGCATTACAATTTGGCACATATATTACATATATATATATATATATATATATGGACAAAAGTATTTGGACACCTGCACATTATGTCTGTAGGAGCTTTTATGACATTCCATTCCAAATCCATAGGCATTAATATGGAGTTGGTCCCCCCCCCCCTTTGTGGGCCAGTGAAGTTCTTGCACACCAAACTCACCCAACTGTGCCTTTATGGACCTTGATTTGTGCACTGGAACACAGTCATGCAGGAACAGAAAAGAGCCTTCAAACTGTTCCCACAAAGTTGGAAGTATACAATTGTCCAAAATGTCTTGATATGTTGAAGCATTAATGTTTCCTTTCACTGAAACTAAGGATCCTTGGCCAAGCCCTGAAAAACAACCCCATATCATTATCCCTCCTCCACCAAACTTTACAGCTGGCACAATGCAGTCTGGTAGGTAACGTTCTCCTGGTGTTCACCAAACCCAGACTCATCCATCAGACTGACAGATAGAAAAGCGTGATTCATAACTCCACAGAACATGTTTCCACTACTCCAGAGTCCAGGGGCTACATGCTTTACACCACTCCATTTGACACTTGGCACGGCTGCTCCTTCATGGAAATCCATGAGCATTTGTGCTGATGTTAAAGCCAGAGGAGGTTTAGAACTCTGCAGTTATGGAGACAGCAGAGCGTTGGTGACTATTCTGCACTATGTACCTCAGCACTCAGCAACCCCACAGTGTAACTTTACCTGGTCTGACACTTCATGGCCGAGTTGCTGTGGTTCCTAAACATTTCCATGTTTCAGTAGTACCACGCACAGTTGATTGTGGAATATCTAGGAGGTAGGTGATGTCACAAACTGACTTGTTGTAATGGTGGCGTCATATTACAGAACCACACTCGAATTCAGTGAGCTCTTTAGAATGACCCGCTCTTCACGAATGTGTGTAATGCATAATGTGTGCCAAATAATACTTATTCATTTGTTTTATTATTTAAGTTCAGAAGCTCAGCGATTACTGAATTAAGATTTACTGAAAAACATAATGAAAAGAAGAACCTGCATTAACTTTATTAAATGTGCATGTGAGTCAGCACCTGTTTAATGCTGATGTACTCTTCACTTGGCCTTCAATAGAAATGAGCAGCACTTTATTTCCCCTGCCCAGGTTTTATATAATATGGCAGGCTGGGTGATAAGAGTAGAGAGGTGCATGTGGGCCACTTTCACAGCCATAATCGTTGTTTCCTTCATTTTTTTTTTATTTTTTATCTGGCACAGAGACGATGGAGTGAGCACACTGAGAGTCCTTTTTTTTCTGAAGTGGAAGAACAAAGGCTTCAGACTCCTTTCAGAATTTCATTCCCATCTGCCAATCTTTCTCTTTCTTGTCATCAGGGTATAGCCTGGTCTTTTTAGCTCTAACACTCTGAGAGTCAGGTTAAAAACAAAGAGAGACGTGGTTTTATTTTTAGTATCATGCAAAAAAAAGGAAAAAAAACCCACTGCAGCAGGCTGTTCAGATTTCTGCTTTTATTTCATATTTACACTGAATTATACTTTATAAACAAACTCACAGTTTTCTTACTGAGGAAAACAAATCTAATCGAGTAAAATTAGGAGAATCAAAAGTCAGGAAGTGCAGCAAACAATTCAGATACATTTCAGTGTCCTAGAAAGATTTATTCTCTATTTCAGGCGATAATTTCTGAAAAGAAAAAATACAATTCTGAAGCATCAGAGCACTGTAGTAAACAAATACATAATAAGTAAATAAACAGTTTTTGTTGGTTGGTCATTTTTGTTGTTTGTGTGTATACTGTTTATTTATTTGTTTTTTTTAAATCTATCTATCTATCTATCTATCTATCTATCTATCTATCTATCTATCTATCTATCTATCTTGCAGCAGACATGTAAGAATGCGACATCTGCATATCTAAATAGTGGCTTCGAAAGTATTATATTTAAACTATGTTGCTTGTTTGCTTGCTTATTTACTTATAAAAAAGGGTGACAAATTAAAGGAAAACCAACAGAAAGTGGCTTAGTAAGGTGCTGGGCCACTATATGCAACCAGAACAGCTTCAATGTCCCTTAGCAATGATTCAACAAGTCTCTGGAACTCTACAGGAGCGATGGAACACCAGTCTTAAGATATTCCTTCATTTGGTCTTCAAAATGATGGTGGTGTAGAACGCAGTTTAACACAGTGGTCCAAAATGTCTCATAGGTGTTCAGCTGAGGTGAAATCCGGTGACTGTGAAGGCCATAGCATACAATATGAGTTACATCATTTTGATTTTCATCATATTTTTTACCAGTTAAGGAGAAGGAAATTATTATGTCTTGCATTTTGAAGATCAGAATCAGACTGTATTATCTGATTTAAGTCAGCACATTCATGGTGATCAGTTTAGATTAATATCTTAAAAAGATGAGAACACTGAGGTGGAAATCAATTTTCTGTTGAAGTGGACTGTCTCGGCATTCACGTCTCATCATAAACATGTCAGAGTAAACGTCTGATCATAAAAGCCTCAGCGTAAATGTCTGCATCTAATTTAAAGCTTCATAATTAAAGCTGGATTTTTTGTGGCTCACATAAACTCTGATGCTGATGTCAGCATGAACAAGTGGACATTAAACACCAAACATCATTTATTCTATTTACACTCTTACACTATTCCAGATGAGTGTACATATATTCATCTACCTACCATCCATAAATCCATTCCTCCATCTATCCAGCCATCCTTCTATCAAATGTTCCTTAAATTTTCTGTCCATCCATCCATCCATTCATCCATCCATCCATGCATCCATCCATCCATCCAATGTTCCTTTTATTCATTCTTCTGTTCTTCTGTTCCAAACACCCATTCATCTAACCATTCATCCATCCATTGATCCATCCATCAGTCCATCTATCCAATTTTCCCTTTATTTATTATTCTGTTCGTCTATCCTTCAAAAACATCCATCCATCAATCCACCCATTTCTAGATGCATACATTCATCAAACCATTCTTCCATTCGTCCATCCATTCCTCCATCTATCCATCCATCCATCTATCCAATATTCCCTTCCATCAATTTTCTGTCCATCCATCCATCCATCCATCCACCCATCCATCCATCCATCCATCCATCCATCCATCCATAGATCTATCCAGTCATCCACCCAATGTTTATTTCATTCTTCTGTTCATCCATTCTTCCAAACACCCATCCATCTAACCATTCATCCATCCATTGATCCATCCATCCATCCATCAATCCATCCAATATTCCCTTTATTTATTGTTCTGTTCATCCATTTTTCCAAACACCCATCCATCTAAACATCCATCCATGCATGCATCCATCCATCCATCCATCCATCCATCCATCCATCCATCCATCCATCCAATGTTCCTTTTATTCATTCTTCTGTTCATCCATTCTTCCAAACACCCATTCATCTAACCATTCATCCATCCATTGATCCATCCATCAATCCAATTTTCCCTTTATTTATTATTCTGTTCATCTATCCTTCAAAAACATCCATCCATCAATCCATCCATTTCTAGATGCATACATTCATCAAACCATTCTTCCATTCGTCCATCCATTCCTCCATCTATCCAGCCATCCATCTATCCAATATTCCCTTCCATCAATTTTCTGTCCATCCATCCATCCATCCATCCATCCATAGATCTATCCAGCCATCCAGTCATCCACCCAATGTTTATTTCATCCATTCTTCCAATCACCCATCCATCTAACCATTCATTCATCCATCCATCCATCAATCCATCCAATATTTCCTTCATTAATTGTTCTGTTCATCCATTTTTCCAAACACCCATCCATCCACTCATCCATCCATCCACCCATCCATCCATCCATCCATCCAACACTCCTTCATACTTCTTTTTATCCATCCTTCCAAGCATCCATTTATCAATGCAAATGAATTCATTATTCAGTCCAAAAGAAAGAAGGACCATGTAGATCCCTCAATGTGTTTACAGTTCTACCTTTACATATCAGTAACCATAGCAACATATCCTTGCACAAGATGGAATCTGTCATCTGTCATAGCCTCTCCTCCCTTCTTTATTACATGTTTATTTGCATGAACACACTTTCTGTCTCTGCTCTTTCAGGAATCAGATTAATTTTCCAATGTGCTACAGCGTGACAGCACTTTACACACTGTTTCAGGTTTTTTCAGCTAATTTGCTGGTCAGACTGTTCGTCAGTGCTGCTGTTCATACAGCAGCAATCAGACACACATTCCCAATAAATAAATGAATAAATGTTGAAATGGTTTATATTGCCTGCAAGGACAGTTTATTAGTCATGAGAAATTACAGTAACACTCTGGAAAAAATAACTAATAACAATGGAAACAAAGAAATATATAAATAAATGCTGGAATGGTTTATACTGCCTGCATGGACAGTTTATTAGTTATGAATGATTACAATAACACTCCATAAACAAACAAGCAAACAAACAAACAAACCAGACATGGACATGCCATGTACTTATCTTTTCAATTGCAGCTGAGGAGTAAATATACTACAACACCAGATGTTATTTTAAATATGCCAATATGAGCATCTACAAACCTTCTGAAAAAGAGCTGCTGCTGTAATTATAAACAGTGTCCTTTTGCACATTCCAGGAATCCCATTGAACCAAATGGATGAGTGGATGGATGGATGAATGGATGGAGGGAGTAGGGATGATCAGATGTGTATCTTAATGTTTGTTTCTCATGTCATCTCAGGTTTTTCACCACCTCTGGCTCCTCTGGCTTGTTCATTAGGGATCTACGCAAATCTCCATCCAGGTTTCTGTGGAGCTGCTTTGGGACAATGTGTACCAAAGTGCTGCTGTACAAATAAAATATAATTGAATTGAAAATTGAAAACTGGAGTGACACTGTCTTTTGGCCGGGGTTAAATCATACTTTGGTGCTGCTCAGCCTTGAATAAAAATGAATGCATCTCTGGGGGAAGTGTCTCATTTCACATTTCATATTCTTTTTTATATTCATCTTTATTCCAACCCGAGGCCGATGAATAGCCTGTGCTGTGATGTATGGTAAAATTTTAAAAAGTCTAAATGCGCCAGTTTCATCGTTATTGCATCATTTCCCTGCATATTTCTGCCAGTGTCTCCCTGCTCAATGACCTGCAGATCAGTTTACATGGAAATGTTTATAAACATTCATTACTGCTTTTAATTTTTTGCAATATAGCTCAAGTTCAAGATCAAGCCTCTGATAATTCTTTATAAAGTAACAAAATTTATTTCAGCACACATACATACCGCATGTTGTAGCGACAATTAAGTCAAATATGCAAGAACATACAGCAGACTCCTTGCATAAACATTGTAAAAAAAAATTTCTGTAAGGAGAAATGTGTTTATGTAATGTTTATGGAAGTAGTCTCCAGTGTCAGTGCTTCATAAGAGTCACAGGTAAAGGTGTAACTTTAAGTTTACTGACAGCTTCAGGATAGAGAAGTTTCTCTGCAGTTTCTTGGTAACATGACAAGCTGCATTTTTTGTGTTATTACAGAAAAGAGGGAGGCTGGTGAAGGAACAACTCTTTATAGCTACTAGAGCAAAAACTTGTTTTGCTGAATTAAACATAACTATAAACTGACTGTCCTGTGAGCACCAGAATCGGCACAAAACTCCCAGAACTTCTTGCAGACTATAATACCCATTACTAAACATCCTTGTCACAGTCACAGGATTGTGTCTTCTGGATTTTCATCATGTTCTGCTTCCTGCTTTCTTGAAAGTTTTGGATTTTTTCTCATTGGCCCTATTCACACCTGGCATTAAGATGTGTCCTGGGTGATCAGATCACAAGTACACAGCTCTAAGGATGCCTGTTCACACCTGGTATTAGCGTGCATCTCCACAAGCATCTCATGTGATCGTGATCGGATCTCTCTTCCCTGCTACACTGTATATGCAAATAAACTATTTCCATTCGTAAAGACCAAATGTGTTGTGTTTTTTAACTTAACTCGAGAGAAGCAGCAATGCACTTCCTGTGCCTAGTCTGTCAGAAATGAAAAGAAATGTGTCTTCAAAATGCATTTGACCCCATTCACACCTGTACTTAACGGTGACCAGATGTAATCTGATCAGCCAGTACAAATGTTAATACCAGGTGTGAATGGGTCCAATTATAGAGTTTGCTCATAAGCCAGAATTTCTAACTGGAACAGCATGAAGATCTCACTGTGGTCTAATAGTAATAAGACATTTCAGAATGAGCTGTTACAGGAAACGAATCTACTGCAGGATGGTAACAATAACTCTGCTTCATCACACCACTATGGAGTTGATTATTTTCCTATAACAGAATGACACAACCTGGTTTATTAAGCCCCTGTCCTCAGCTCCATAGATGGTTATCAAATCTGTCATTTAATATTGATCAGATATTTGTCAATGTTTTAACTGACCTTACTTCAAGGTCAAGCTGTAATATAAAGATGAATGGTTTTGCTATATAAAATCCAGCAGCACCTGAGTGTAGTAAAAGACTGCTCTTAAACATAAAAGAAAGACACCAAAATGAAAGCAATTGGAGAATATTTTTATGTTCATCCTGTTGGCCTTGAGGAATAGATGATTATTTTAACAGCACTCTCGCTTGGATGAATTCTTAAATGCTAACAGGTTTGTATTCATTGAGCTGTAAAGCAGAAGAGATGAGATCTGAATGTACATCACTTACCAACGTGTCCCTTTAAAGACAATAGTTTATAAACAGTTTTTGTACTCGATTTCCACACTGTAGCTAATGTGTAAGTACTGTATCATTCTAATATTTTATATAAATCCAGGTATGCTCATCAACTGATAATTGCTTTCAAACAGGACGAGTTAACTGCATTTTCACTGGCAACAATAAACATCATGAAAAAAAGTTGCAATGTTGTAAACATGTTATCGTAAGACATTATGATAGCTATATGAAGTATAATGTCATGTTACTATTCCAATAACTCTGATGGTAGTTGTGAGGATATTGATGCCACTTTGGGTTGTAGATATTTCATGGCGTGGGTCAATAACAGAATCTCAGGCCACAGGTGAGACTCATCTCATGTTACCTGCTGGCTCCACCTGCACCTCTCTGCTCACAGCAGCCACTCAGCCACGCCCCTGCTACCAGATATAAACTTTATTAAAACTATTCTTCCATTTCATGTGATGTCACAATATGTAATGGCTGCCTTAAGGACTGGACAGGGGACAGGCTGCATGAATGTTATTGGACATATGTTTCATTAAGAAGATTTACTTTCTTTTGAATTTGACTGCTCTAACACATTTTACTAGATACAGCACATCCTTAGCAATCAGGAGTGCAGTGGATCCTTCATGTCACATTGCCTAGTAGTTATGTGATGAGAAATCTAGGACATTTATCTCAAGTATTTCTAACACTAGAAAATGTTAGGAAGCTGATATTGACTTTCTCGTCCTGATGAAACATACCGGGATCCTTTACACACATCGACGTGAAGAGCTGCTCAGCTTGAGTAGAACATGTATGAAATGAGGAAAATGAAAATTAGGTGAGTTTTCTGCCAAACACCACCAGAAACGTCACATGACTGAAACTCTTTTCTCTGAGTTGAGTTGTTAATAACACAATGAACTCATTTCTTGCAATGGACATCATTTCCATCCAGACTGAGTTCCTGTCTTGCACACTGGGATATCCTCTGGATCTTACTGAGCTTTAAACCCGGATAAAGTAGTTTGTTACTTTAACACAAATCCAAAAGACAAACATATTGCAACCAATAAAGAGCATACCAGTGGGTACATCAGATGCCAAATGAAAAAAACATGATTGCTGTGATTAATCCTGGAGGGAAACGTTAAACATCCTGTATTTGAGTGATAAAGCCACTGGAGTTGCTGATCAGCCCCAAACACCTCAAGCTGCACTGGTGTTCAGGTGATAACTAGACTCCTAATAAAGCCTACAATCTGCAAATTCAGAAGGCAGAAGCCACAGAAGGCAGAGCCAAAGACCCAGCAACAAAATGGCAGGACGCCAAAAATCAGCTGTCCAATCTCCAGCACTGTGCAGGCCGATGTTCAACACGCCAAAGCAGGGAAGGGCAGATGGTAGGCAGGTAAAGTGTAGCAGCAGGGGTTCACCCAGGCACCAAGACCGGTAAAACATCAAAGTAGGATGTAAAATATGGCTGAAAAGTCTGTTTAAGGCAAAACACAGTAATGAAATGACATTCAAATGGTATTAAAATAGATGCACACAGTTTCTTACAGCAGAAATGACCTAGGATATACAGAGGTGACATCACTGTTAACAACAACAACAACAACAACAACAACAACAAATATCTAGCAAGAAGATTAAAAAAAAAAACTATGAATTTCTCTGGACAGTGGCTCCATGCTATTAACCTTAGCTTTATTCATTATCTGGAGGCATAACATTGGATTTCTTGTGAACAATAAACAAACGTTGCTTATCTGTGTACCTTTTAAACCCAGTTGGTTTCCTACTCAGGTCATTTACATACATACAGGGGGAGCCACATTATGCCATTATCTATGGATGTGAATTAGTATTTTGCTCCACATTAGCTTGCCACATGAACCATGTCATTATGTCTAACCTGATCACCCCATTGTAAGAAATCTCTTCACATCCCTGCAGCCACGCCCACTAGTTTCCTATTGGTTTACAAATATGTTTTCATAATCCTAATCTGCATTCTTGTATGCACACGTGTACTTGTGTACTTGAGACACGTTATAAGTCGCAGCTCAAGTACTGTTCCATTCTAAAGTCTGCATCTAGCCAAGTGCAGTTTAAATGCCCAGATGTGTTCTTGCTCCGCCCATGTTATTAAGGATGTGTCAGGAGGTGACTTATGTAGACTTGGTACAGTCAAATATCCCAGAACGCATTTCGCACCAAGCGAGTTTTTTAGGTGAGAATGTTATTATTTA
Source organism: Scorpiodoras heckelii (assembly GCA_028566435.1). Classification (NCBI taxonomy): domain Eukaryota; kingdom Metazoa; phylum Chordata; class Actinopteri; order Siluriformes; family Doradidae; genus Scorpiodoras; species Scorpiodoras heckelii. The sequence goes on along the minus strand of JAOVVH010000043.1, from coordinate 37,578,056 downwards.
GACTTTAAGTATGTGGTTAATTTATGAAGAAAGGGGCAATGGTAAAATTTGCTCTGATGTTTTCGGAGATGTGCAGTCACGCTAGCAGTATGTCAAGTACGTCATGTACGCTGCTGTTCCAACTGAAGAATGACCGTATAGTGTCCTTCCATCCTCAGGAATTTGTACTTGTGATTTGAACTTACTACCAAGTACACAAGTCCAAACTTGGTAAACTTTGAACTGAGAAAGGCTACCTAAAGGAAGCAAAACGGTTGTGAACATGACCCAAAGCAAATGTACATCTTTCACATTGTTTCACTGGCAAACTGTTGTTGTATTAAAATAATAAAACCGTCAGGGTTATAATGTTTTAGGAAATGATCAATTTCTCCATGGCAACAGTAAATCCAGTATGATACTAAATTTTTTATTCCTTAGTGCACATTTTAGTCTCTGCTTTCTACATAAGGAATCTTAAATTAAAAAAAAAAAAAAACTGCTTAAGCGCTAAGTGCTTTGCAGGATGGACTGTAAGAGCAACTATACTCTCCTGCTAGCATGCCTTTAGGGGAATGTGCTCAGCTCAAAACTAGTCCAAAATTATTTTTGAGATACTTCAGGGCTCCAGGCTCTGATCTTTGAACAATGAGAGAGCTGTGGGTTCAGAATTCTAACTGAACAGGGACTAAAGCTCAGACCCCCAGAGCAGAACAATACTGACTCGCTTAATTATGCAACTAGAGATTTCTCATCTGCATCCAGGCAAAGAAAGGCAATTAAATAGAAATGGGTAGATAACAAATTCCAGTCATAGGAGGAGTGAAACATTTATTATGGTTTTAGCTCTCTTTTGTGGCTCAGAGATTTAAGGGTGTGATATATTTTATATAATGTGTAAAACTTTCATGTGTACTATAAAAACAGCTCAAGATCCTAGCATGGTGCTCCGGTGCCTTGATATCTTACAGATTAAAAATTATATAAATAAATAAAAGAGAGGAAAAATAATCAAGGCAGGATGTATAATCAGGAAGATAATTATTTACTGTCATGAAATGATTTTACACATCATGGATGACTTTTCCAAACCTAATCACGAAGTAGGAATTTTTCTAAGTACCACTACATTAGATCTGATGCCAACCTGATTTTACACAACATGGCGAAGAACTCTAATGATTGTGTGGGGGGATAGTGTGTTATTATATTGATTGTGATTGTAGTGCATTTTAATAAATCTATCCAAGATTAGTTGCCTTTGCTGTAATTACTCTGAATACAGATAACCAGGTGGGATAAGACATTCAGGTTTAAATGCTCTTTTTTGGCTCCTTTTAACAGATTGCTCCCATTCGTGGGGTCACTGTGTCTTGATCTTGCGTAGGTTTTTATTCTTTTTATGTATTGTGCCCCTTGGGGGCCTTGTTTCGAGCCCCCTGGCTGAAGGCCCTCGACCTTCCAATCAACAACCCAGAATCCTGAGCTAGTGGGCTACCACTGCCCCATGTTTAATGCTCTTTACTTATCTTAAAGCTACAAGATATAGATTTTGGATTTTCAACCATTCTGGTTGGCTTGAGTCTGAATCCCTGGACTAACTTCAATTCAATTCAATTCAATTTTATTTCTAAAGCGCTTTTAACAATGGACATTGTCCCAAAGCAGCTTTACA
>JAOVVH010000043.1:37479602-37490159 GCA_028566435.1 Scorpiodoras heckelii | reverse complement strand
ATCAGCTGTCCGCTGTTGATGACGTTGCAGGGCGTTTCAAATAGAGTCGTTTTAGTGACCGAGTTCCCTATGAAGTGTCCTTGGGATTCTGTGCCCTGTGTAGTGTGTAGGGAGCAGGGATACAGATTAGAGGCACTTGTGATTGGAATGCAGCCTAAAACGAGTAACGTAACGGTCAGTTACGTCTTCACCGTGGCTGCGCTGGTTTGAGTAATTTAATTCATTTTAATCTGCGTAAATTTTTTTAGGTGCATTAATTTTTTTAATCGCGATTAAATCTTTAACGTGTTAACGCGTTCGTTAACGTGTTCGTTAATGCGTTAATTTGACAGCACTAATTACTGTGTGTTCGAGCTGTTTGATTGCTCTGTTTGTGTTTGATTACTCTGTGTTCGAGCTCTGTGTTTGATTACACTGTGTGTGTTTGATTACACTGTGTTTGATTACTCTTTGTGTTTGATTCCTCTGTGTTTGATTACACTGTGTGTGTTTGATTCCTCTGTGTGTGTTTGATTACACTGTGTGTGTTTGATTACTCTGAGTGTTTGATTACTCTGTGTGTGTGTTTGATTACACTGTGTGTGTTTGATTCCTTTGTGTGTGTTTGATTACTCTGTGTTTGATTACTCTGTGTGTTTGATTACACTGTGTGTGTTTGATTCCTTTGTGTGTGTTTGATTACTCTGTGTGTTTGATTACTCTTTGTGTGTGTTTGATTACTCTGTGTTTGATTACACTGTGTGTGTTTGATTCCTTTGTGTGTTTGATTACTCTGTGTGTTTGATTACTCTGTGTGTTTGATTATTCTTTGTGTGTTTGATTACTCTATGTGTTTGATTACTCTTTGTGTGTGTTGATTACACTGTGTCTGATTCCTCTGTGTGTTTGATTACTCTGTGTGTTTGATTACTCTTTGTGTGTGTTTGATTACTCTGTGTGTTTGATTACTCTTTGTGTGTGTCTGATTACTCTGTGTGTGTGTTTGATTACTGTGTGTTTGATTACTCTGTGTGTTTGATTACACTGTGTGTGTCTGATTACTCTGTGTGTGTGTTTGATTACTGTGTGTTTGATAACTCTGTGTGTGTGTTTGATTACTCTGCGTGTTTGATTACTCTTTGTGTGTGTGTTTGATTACACTGTGTGTGTTTGATTACTCTGTGTGTTTGATTACTCTTTTTGTGTGTTTGATTACTCTTTGTGTGTGTTTGATTACACTGTGTGTTTGATTCCTTTGTGTGTGTTTGATAACTCTGTGTGTTTGATTACTCTTTGTGTGTGTTTGATTATTCTTTGTGTGTGTTTGATTACTCTATGTGTTTGATTACTCTTCGTGTGTGTTGATTACACTGTGTCTGTTTGATTCCTCTGTGTGTTTGATTACACTGTGTGTGTTTGATTCCTCTGTGTGTGTTTGATTACTCTGAGTGTTTGATTTCTCTGTGTGTTTGATTACACTGTGTGTGTTTGATTCCTTTGTGTGTGTTTGATTACTCTGTGTGTTAGATTGCTCTTTGTGTGTGTTTGATTACTCTGTGTGTTTGATTACTCTTTGTGTGTGTTTGATTACACTGTATGTGTTTGATTACTCTGTGTGTGTGTTTGATTACTCTGTGTTTGATTATTCTTTGTGTGTGTTTGATTACTCTATGTGTTTGATTACTCTTTGTGTGTGTTTGATTACACTGTGTCTGTTTGATTCCTCTGTGTTTGATTACTTTGTGTGTGTTTGATTACTCTGTGTGTTTGATTGATTGTGTGTGTGTTTGATAACTTTCTGTGTGTGTGTTTGATTACTCTGTGTGTGTTTGATTACTTTGTGTGTGTTTGATTACTTTGTGTGTTTGATTACTCTGTGTGTGTGTGTTTGATTACTCTGTGTGTGTGATTACTCTGTGTGTGATTACTCTCTGTGTGTGATTACTCTGTGTATGTTTGATTACTCTGTGTGTGTATTTGATTACTTTGTGTGTGATTACTCTGTGTGTGTGTGTGTTTGAATACTCTGTGTTTCATTACTCTGTGTGTGTGTGTTTGATTACTTTGTGTGTGTGTTATTACTCTGTGTGTGATTACTGTGTGTGTTTGATTACTGTGTGTGTGTTTCATTACTCTGTGTGTGTTTGATTACTCTGTGTGTGTGTGTTTGTGTGTGTGATTACTGTGTGTTTGATTACTGTGTGTGTTTGATTACTCTGTGTGTGTGTGTGTGTGTGATTACTCTGTGTGTGATTACTCTCTGTGTGTTTGAATACTCTGTGTGTGTTTGATTACTTTGTGTGTGTGTGTGTGTGTGTGTGTGTGTGTGTTTGATTACTCTGTGTGTGTGTTTGATTACTTTGTGTGTGTGTGTGTTTACTGTGTGTATGTTTGATTATTCTGTGTGTGTGTGTGTGTGAGAGAGAGAGAGTGATTACTCTGTGTGTGTGTGATTAATCTGTGTTCGGTTGCTCAGGTCTGAGCTCAGTGACATAAACTCCAAAACATTTGTCTCGCGCAGTTGAGAGTCGGTGAGATCAGTGAGATCAGTGCAGAGGGACGGAGCGGGGAGATGAAGCGCAGCTGGTTTCCCGGTTAGAGACGCGGAGCTCCGCAGCGCTGCTGAGCACCGACACGCAGCACCGCCGCACCGGGCCCGGGACTGGGACTGGGAGTGGGAGTGGGAGTGGGAGTGGGAGTGGGACTGGGCGCGGGTTCTCCCCGCCGATGTGTTTGTGTGGAGTTTGTGACGGTGCTGCTGTTATGATCAGGCGCGAGCTCTCGGCTCCAGTTGTGCAGGACAAGATGGCAGCAGCGCTCACTGATGTAGCCGCTCTGAGTTATCATACGAGTGTATAAAATGTCCGGAGAAACATTGGAGCTAACCAACTGTTCCTCTGCGTGAAGGTAAGAGGCTCCTCATCCGGCTCCGGGGCTCCGGGGCTCAGGAGCTCAACTCAGAGCCAACACTCCGCTCATTATTCAGCTGCTTAGCATGTTGTTGGCGAGTTTATTTTCATTCCGCACCTGTATTATAACAAACCCCGCCCACTGTACTATTATTAGCTAGTGACATCCTGTTTCCTGCTCTGCGATTGGCTGGGTTTACTTTTTGATTGACAGATGGCTTGTGTTGTGACGAATTGGCCAATCATAGCCAAGGAGGCGGAGCTTGTCGGGAAACGGATTGGAAAAGAACAAACAGTCGACATCAAACAGCGCAGTGCTTGTTGCTAACTAGCTAACGACAGTTGCATGTTTTCGATTGGCTGCTAACAAATTAAAATATCCATTTCGATAATTCCACAAATATATGACTGTCTGACAAGTTTATGTGTTAAAGAATAAGTTAGAATGATGAATCACGGAGCGCTAAATTCGTTAAAAATCGATAGCAGCTAGCTTAGCTTCTAACTTCGCACCTAGCTTAAAGTTCGCACTCAAATAAAATTTTTAATTATTCAGATGTTTGGATTAGGACGAATAAATCTCGGGTTATGACAGTAACAGAATACTTTATGTGGATTAATAAATGTCCTCTTCAGCCGCTCTCATGAAGTTAAATAAAAATAAATCACACCGAGTTTCGCATCATCGCTATTTATATCTAACTGTGGCTGCGTCCTCAATAGCGTGACATCGGATATGAAGGGCACTAGGTAGGGCGCACGAGCCGCTGTTCTGTGTTGGATGCAGGGCGCCTATGTAGGGAGGATGTGTTTATTGAGTGTCAACCCACTGAGCATGTAAAAGGAACAAGCAGGGTTGCCAGGTGTGTGTTTATTAAACTAAGTAAGGAAATAAATTATTATTCAAATATAAAAAATACACAATAGTGTACTTTCTATCTCTTATTTATTTATTTATTTATTGCCAAGCTGTGAAACTTGTATACATAATATATTCTTAATATACAGAGTTGTGTTACTTTTAATGTCCTGGTCTTTGTTTGTTTGTTTGTTTGTTTGTTTGTTTGTTGTGGGTTGTGGGACAAATATAGATGATGGGTGATTTTTTTTTAAATACAGATTTGAGGTAATTCTTATTTTCCGGTGCTTTTTTTTCTTTCTTTCTTTCTTTTTTTAAACTATTATGTTATTTGTATATATCAGTGTAAAATGTAAAAACAAAAATATATCAGCATTTTATTTATTTATTTTAAGGAAGAGGTTTATTTTAATTTTAAGAATTTTGTTTAAGTAAAACGTCACTGAGATCATGAAAAGATACACAATTAATAAATAGTCCACTGAAAACCTTATTAAACTAAATATGAAATGAAATATAGAAGGGTGCAGGAAGAGAACAGTGATCTAATTGACACTGATAGAGAGAGAGTGAGAGAGACAGAGAGAGAGAGAGAGAGAGAGAGAGAGAGAGAGAGAGAGTGAGACAGACAGACAGCGAGAGAGAGAGAGACAGACAGACAGACAGCGAGAGAGAGAGAGAGTGAGACAGAGAGAGAGACAGACAGACAGACAGCGAGAGAGAGAGAGAGTGAGACAGACAGAGAGAGAGAGAGACAGACAGACAGACAGACAGCGAGAGAGAGAGAGAGAGAGAGAGAGAGAGAGGCATAAACAGCTAATTTTGCACTTTTTTTATTGAGCAATAATGCGTTTAGTTCTATATTAATTTACTTAACAAAACATTTTTATTTCACCAATTTCAGTTTAATTCTACACACTGACTCACACTGACTCTCACACTGACTCTCACACTGACTCTCACACTGACTCTCACACTGTCTCACACTGTCTCACACTGACTCTCACACTGACTCTCACACTGACTCTCACACTGACTCACACACTGACTCACACTGACTCTCACACTGACTCTCACACTGACTCTCACACTGACTCACACACTGACTCTCACACTGACTCTCACACTGTCTCACACTGACTCACACACTGACTCACACTGACTCACTGACACCACTTTCGGAAAACATTTCATATTGAAGAATAAAATACACTTTGATTTAATTAAAATGTCTTTTTTAAACAGGGATTCATGTGCGATTATCTGGCAACCGGTTAGACAGTACAGTATAATAAAATGGTTTAACTTGTTGACTTCATTCTGACAGGAAGGTTGTGTTTGGCTCTTGGTAACACACACACACGCACACACACACACGCACGCACACACACACATGCACAGACACACAAACACACACACACACACGCACGCACGGACACAGGCATGCACACACACACGCACGCGCACAGACACAGACACACATGCACACAGACACACACACTCTCACACACAGACAGACACACACACACACACACACACACACACACACACACACACACACACACAGTTGTGAAGAATGAGTTCACTGCAGCAACACTCGCACCGTCTGCACCAGCACTCGCACCGTCTGCACCAGCACTCGCACCGTCTACAGCAACACTCGCACCGTCTACAGCAACACTCGCACCGCCATCAGAATCACTGCGAGAAAGAATTACAGGAATGAGCAGGTGTACAGGTGTTCCTAATAAAGTGCTCACTGAGTCTATATGCATTTCTTTTCCTAGCAAAAATATTTATTTATTACAGTTTGATTTATTACACTTGAATTAACTGCTACCACCTTATCTTACTTCCTGATTATAAATTTCATCTTTTGGCTCAGTCTGTCAGTTTTTTTTTTCATAGATAATAATGCATTTATTTCTTGTTGAAAATATCTAAAATATTTTAGGGAGATATAATATTTTGTGTACAAATATATTTAATATTTTTATAATAATATTTATTTTTAAAATAATATTTATTTGCTTAATTCTTTGTACAAAATTTGCTTTTTTAAAAAACAGAAACACTGAAAAACAGAGTTTAGTTTTTAAAATATGACCGTTTTTAAGATTCAGTACAAAATGTCATCAGTTCGTTTATAACGGTTTAAGTTGCATTAAATAAAAAAATAACAATAAACAAACAAATAAATAAATAAAGAATGTGATATCTCACCAAAGCAAATTAAGGCTGTGTTGCTTTTAAACAGAAACATATAAAAAAAAAAAGTCAGGATTTTTTTTCTTTCTTTTATTAAGAAATGGGTATCTGAAAGTAAAAATAAACAAAATGGTGAAATATAATCAGTTAATACTTAATAGTGATTAATTATTATAAAAATGTATTAATAAAATATTAAATGTTTGTATTTTAAAAATGTTTTATGTATTAATAGAACATATTTTGTCTAATTTTATTATAATAATAATAATATTAATTTAGTTTCTATTATCCTGTACATTGACCCCAGAGTGAATGATTTAAAAAAAGACATTAATGATTATTGATAAAGTCTCATCTGTACAGCACCATTAGCTTAAACTATTCAATAAAAGTTTAAAAATGCCTTTTATTTTCTGCACACGTACTAAAACGGGAGGTCGTGTCCTCGCACCGCGTTCTTGTGTAATTCCCTCCCATGGCTTTAATATGGTTTTGATTTGAGTAATATAATGTGTATAGTGAAACGTCGACCTGTTTTACTTCTGAATCCCTCAGAAATGCAGAACGGTGAAATAAGCAGAAACGTTCTTTAGATGTTCAGATGTTTGACCTACTTTAGGAGCGATAAGAAAACACCCAGATAAATGCTGCAGGCTTTTTAAATCAAAGCTGCTCGCATGCAAAGATTACAAAATGACGAGATTACACATTCTTTTGTCTTATATAAAAGTTTACACGCCTCCTCTCACATGTGCGTTCACATGTGAAGGTCATGTGATGCAGCGTACGCGTGCCCATTGGCTCATCTGTCAGAGGAATAGTAGCTTTCTGTTTTATATGAACGCCACAAAATCGTCAATTCTTGAACGGCTTTAAGATTAAAATTTCTCTCCGGAATAAATTCATCTCAGGATCATTTCCAGCTCTGTTCATGTGAACAGTTTGCTTTGTTTCTGTGACTAGAATTCAGGAATTTATTTATGTATTTATTTATTTATTTATTTTGAGTTAAAGTGCACGTATGCTGTGTCCAGGTTTGGCTGTTTTTTTTCTCCGTGTTCTAACAACACGACACAAATTCTGCACAGAAGTGACAGTCTGATGTCTGAGAAGATAAAATCCACTTGGAGATGATTTCATCTCTGGAACCAGCTCAGGCTTTATCCTTTCTTTCTTCACTTGGTGTGCACTCCTGGGCTTTTATCATTTGTGATATGTTTGTTTGTTTGTTTTCCTTCCTCACCACCATTAACACCACTGCCGTGCTGCATTTTGTCTGTCTGTATAAAATCTTTCCTTCTTCATAAAAACTTTTACTGTCGTAATTTAGTTTGCTTCATTTTTTTGCTCCTGAAGTAGGCGCTCTATGGGAAAGAGGAGCTTTCTTAAGAGCTGCGTAAGAAGTAAGAAAAGCCGGTCCTTGGTCATTTTTGCTGAGGCTGGATACACGTGTACGCGTTGCGTTAACGCTTGCCAGTGTGCGTGTCCTAGCAGGGTTTTTCAGATTAATAAAAAAGATAAACAGATTACATGATCAGGCTGACAGAAGGACACAACTGAAAATCTCATGCTCCTTTCGAGAGTCCAAAAAAAGTTTTCTAGAAGGTCAACAGCTGCACTTGTGTTGAGAAGAAACAGGAAGTTCTGCAGCCTGTGTGGTTCAAAGTGACCCAAAAGACATGGCTGAGAAATTCTGAACAATCGGTGACTGTTTTCTCAAAGGCTTGGTGGCTTTTCCTGGCTGTGTAATGAGGCTGGATCAAGACGGTGAAGATGCTGGGAATTCGGCGTCATGGTGCTACTTCTGAAGATGATAGATTTATTAAATACCATTGAAGAGCGATGCAAGGACAAGGACAACCAGCAGAGACGACCTCAAACCCATCGAGCACTGATATTTTATTTCTCAGGAAAACAGATAAAGAACTATTCAGTGCCATACTGTGGATCTGGAATTATATCCTGTTTGTTCCTCAAAACATTCATCTTTTCATTCATGTTTCATTGCTCAGGATTCACTCCATAACTCTGATGTCTTAAATATTAGAACTTTATTATGTTAAATTCTTTAAAACATGGTGCTCTTTATTTTTTTCTGCAAGACAGAAGATATTTTTCAATACAAAGTACACCTAGTTTGGACTTGTGTACTCAGTAGAACAGACTCGGTAAGCTCGACTCAGGAGTACAGGCTCCCGAGGATGGAAGGACGCTGTACTGGACGGTCGTTCTGCTGCAGTTGGAGCAGCAGCGTACCTGACGTACCTGACGTACTTGATGTCACATCCCAGCCTGACCGCAGGTCTCAAAAAACGTCGGCGCAAACTTTTGACTTTTGAGTGGAACAGTACTCGGGTTGGGACTGCTGAAGTACAAGAAAGCAGATAGAGAATTGTTTAAAAACTATACGTCATACACGTACATTTAACAATTGTTCCGAACATTAGAAAGGATCTATGCCTTCTGTTCACTCAATATAGGAAAACCACAAAAAATAAGACCACACCTTTGTTTTGTTTGCTGTGGGTGTGTAAATGCTGTTTTATGTGCGTCTGAGATCATTGCGTTGTAAAAGGATGGACATTTTGCGAACAGTTGGGTTTGTAATAAACCCAGAAAGAATCCCGGAGAACAGAAAGATTCTTGGGATCAGGAGAAAGTCTAGTACAAGTGAAGACACACGCCTTCATCTGGTCCCTTTGGGGAAATCCTTGTGCCCATCGTAAGGTTTCGGGATGTGGAAAAGCACAAATCTTGATATGTAATAAATGAACCACTTGTAAGCATGCTGTTATTGGAAAATAATCAACAACGCATGATTCGAAGACATGGACTAGCTGTACCACTCTGACCCCGTTTATATACCAGTAACGTCAGGTTTTATGAGTGTGTTTTCTTCCTTTTATCACACTGCTATTTGCCAACACTGATAATGTTTTATTTAGTGATGTCACACTTTATCCTTTTATAGTCTGTGGAACATCTGGGAACAAGTTAGTCCCTCACCAGCTTATTGTATTACTGACAAAAAAAGCAAGGAATTATCTTCTCGGTTCTGAAGATGTAGGAAATGGTAGAACTTTACCTCTGATTATTACAAAGCCCTGACACTGGAGACTCCTTCCATAAATACAGAAAACCGTACTGCATTAATGATTACACACAATTGTAAATTGCTCCAACTGTTTAACCCTACCGACATTTACATATACGCCCTTATGCAGAGCAATTTACAGTTGAGGGTTAAGGGCCTTGCTCACGGGCCCGGCAGTGGTGACTTGGCTGTGGTTGGGATTTGATCTCCCAACCTTCTGGTCAGTAGTCCAACGTCTTAACCACTGAGCTTGTGAAATCTCTGTTTAGCGACGAGGCTTGAAATAAATGAAACCAAACCTCACATGAACACTCAAATACCAATGAACAACTGGGCTTACCACTAAAGACCTCCAAGATGATCGTTTTAGAGGTGATGGAAACATGGAGGGGTGGGGTTATAGTGTGAGGTCCATCACAGCCAGACGTGGTGGGTAGGTTTTTCTTCTCCCCAGAATATTTACCATCATATTCAATCCCTAAATAACTGGATATTCCAACAAGACAAAGTGATTCCATTCTCCTAACCAGGTGTAGGGAGTGGCGTGACTAAGGGAAGAGGAAATTCAGGTTATGACCAACTTAAAACCAACCACCAATGGGATACAAATCTGGTAGTTGTTCTGGCTATGTTGTATCATATGAATAAGGAAAACGCCATTGTTGTACATACTCTGTGGATAGAAGTGAAGAAAGTATGCGATGTCTGTTCCTTAGAGGCTTAAAAAACTTTTGAAAGTTTGACAAAGATGTCTGAAGCTCTAGTAGGTTTTCAAGGCTAGAGAAGAACCCTCACAATACACAATCGCGATTATTACATCAAGAAACCGCTTTGATCTGCCTCAAGCTCAGACATCTGAGGTGCTTCGGGAGGTACAATTGTATCCTTTATAAACAGGCTAGACATAACCGAGTCATCAGATTGCACGGTTTCTTAACCTGAAAGTCAGACTACAAAAGAAAATCAAGCTAACAAAAGCTTAAACCTGTTCAGAATCTTGGGCTGCTCGTCTATATGACTTTTCCATGGTTAAATATCGTAACTTAAATTAGCTTTAATTTAAGATCCTGAAGGAATGTGACTGATGTGAATTTTGGGCAAATATATCGATTGTTTTTCTTTTCAGCCATCACTATAGTAATTAATTAATGTGACAAGATTTAGCCGCAGGTCCTTCATTTTTTTGGATTTGTTCTTGAAGAAGGATTGTGGTCAGCTGCTTCATTAGGTCATGTAGAACATTATCTGAAAGGTCAAGCGTATCCACGGATTCTTGTAAGGTTGCTGCAAAGCTTAAAACTAAAATGGAAAAAAGTTCCTAAAAAAGTCCCTTGAGATGTAGACTGAAAAAGATCAGTGAAAGAATTTGATTGGTTTGGGTAACTGGTGGGAATGGCGCTACAGCAGTTAATGTTACTGACATTTCCACGGTCCCCGGTTTGATCTGAAGTCAGTGGTACCCTAGGTGTATTCCCACCTTGCAGTGTTCTTGGGATAGGCTCTGG
>JAOVVH010000043.1:37410969-37421815 GCA_028566435.1 Scorpiodoras heckelii | reverse complement strand
CACACACACACACACACACACACACACACACACACACACACACACATACACACACACACACACACACACACACAGCAGCAGCAACATTTTACTTTAAATTCAACCACAGCTCTGGTAAATTCTAGATTCTGATTGGTCAGAACTCTGCTTCATCACAACACCACCCTGTCACTGATGCAACTGCATGCCCCAAAGTATGTTTTTTTCCCCTTATATAAGACATCATATCTGGGTGTAATTGTTGCGCTTTACATGCAGTGACACTATGTGTCCTTGTTTTAAGACTGTAGGGACAAGATGATGCCAAAATGTCACTCATTTGATCAATGTTACTTTAGTACATTTAACAGATTTTTTCCTGTTTAACATTACATTATGTAACAAATATATACTGCCCTGCTCTTTTTATGATTATCTGCTAATTTCCAGTCTTGATTTGTCTCTCAGATCCTGAGTGTGTCTCAGTCGGCCGGTTCTCCCACAGTGTCCCTGATATACGTGGTGCGTAACAGAACCAAGACCCTGAATGGCACCGTGGCCAGTAACCTGCTGAGCCGCTTAACTGCTGAGCTTGTGGGCTACTTCCTGTTTTACCCTCCACTCATCACTGCAGAGCGTACGATTTTTTAATGGATACTTACAGTTTTTGTGCATACTGTATGTTTATTTGTTTGTCCAAGTCCTGCAGTTAATGAAAAAACCCCATAGAGATTGCCATGTTACTGAAAAAATGCAAAGTGTAAACTCATCTGTCCTCCAAAAAAAAAAAAAAAAAAAAAAAAAAAAAAACGGGGAAAATGGTGTTTTTGCAAAAATGGGTAGGTTTTTTTCTCAGGGCCTGAAACTGCACATTTTTGAAACAAGGTTTCAGAGTGAAAAAACTTGAAACTGCAATCATTACATCAGTGTGTGGACAGTCCAGAAACGAAATAGTGCAACACTGCTTACTTTGCTGTAGCCTGCAGTGGCTTATGCAAAACCTTGTCTACATGAGTGTCTAACCTTTCTGAAACATGCACTAAATAAGAAACCATCTTACTTTTAAGAAAATTTCCCTTTTTTGTGGACTGGGTCATTAATGAACGCAGAGGCACATAGTGTTCTTCTATGATGTTTGTCTACATTTGAATTGTAACGTTACACCACCACCTACTGGTCCGGCATACATTTTACAGTGTTTTCTCTCATTTTTTAAAAATCTGTGCGTACCATAAAATTTCTAAAACATTGACATGTGGTTGTGAAACTTTCTGAAACCACAAAGGAAAAAACATTCTGTTGTCATGTGGACGGTCTTAAAGTTACAGCTATAGCACAGACTGTTACAAAGCACTGACACTGGAGACTCCTTCCATAAATGTAACAGCATGCACAATATCTACTAGTGCGTTCTTCTCAATACTATGCATTTAGTATCTCTTACTTATTATATTGTTACTGTAAAAATACCTAATAATTATTTAATAATAATAATTATTGTATGTGAGAGATTACTTATGAACGTGATGTGATCGTATTCACACGTTTAGATAGACACCTAGATTGTTAGATTATTGTCAGAAGGCTTAACGCAGTTCTTGTTTGTTCAGAAGGTCAAGAGGAAGCCTTCTGATGTCTTGTCTGAAACAGAACACAATAACTGTTGTGCGCTTGACTTCTGCCTGCTTTGGCTTAGCGACCAGGCCTACATTTTTCACTTAGTCAGCGTGTAATGCAGCTTTCTCTATGCTACATGATCAGTCTGACTTCTGCTTATCTCCATTTTCACTTCTTATCCTTTTACTTTTGGCTCTCGGACTGGGGATAAATCTGAAGTGGCATTTGAAGCAGAAAGGTTATGTAGTTATTTGAATGGACAGAGTCAGGACTTGGAACAGTAGAGTGGATGGATGAGACGTGTGTTCAAGAGGTCAAGAGCTGCGTAAGAAGACTTCTGGAGATACAGAAAGTGTGTGTGTGTGTGTGTGTGTGTGTGTGTGTGTGTGTGTGCTCCCTTTTCTGTACAAAGCTAGTGTGCTTGTGATTGATCAGAAAATGTTAATTCATTTTCTATGACAGTAGTACGGCCGGAAATCACAGGTTATATTAATGTGTCCTTTTGAGCAGGTTGTCGTTTCTATAGTAACAGCTCATTCACAGGTACTTGAACTCTGGACATAAGATAAGATAAGATAAGATCAGATAAGATAAGATAAGAGAAGATAAGATAAGATAAGATAAGATAAGATAAGATAAGATAAGATAAGATAAGATAAGATAAGATAAGATACGAAGCCTTTTATAATCCCACAAGGGGAAATTTGCATCGCTACAGCAGCAAGAAGGAAAAAAGGATCTGCATAAAATATACATAAAATATAGAAGTATAAAAAAGAAATAAAAGCATATTTATATACATAGTTTGCCACATAAACAGATGTGTGTAATTGTTGATGTGGTGACATTTTGTGTAAGGAGACATTTTATTTAACATTTATGGAAGGAGTCTCCAGTGTCAGTGCTTTATAATTGTTACCATAATAAAGTGAGAATAGGAACTATCTTGTGTCATGAATACTGAGTGTTTTCTGCTTTTTTGTCTTACATAGGTAGGAAATGATGCTACAATACAATGCTATAACAGTCTCTATTGTAATCTTTTATAATGTACATACAATCTTTTATCTTTGCACATAGTCTGTAGCTGGAAGCTGATGAGAGAAAAGCAGCATGGTGGGCATGGGGCATGCCAAGATGGAGAATGAAACTGTTGTACACTTGGCATGCACAGGAAGTGAAGTCTGGTTTCTGCCCTTCCTAGTAAAAAGGGAAAGTTCAATAATCAAATCTAATTAAGAGGGAAAATAATTAACAATGGTGGAGTGTTATAACAGGTGTGTGTTGGGTGTTAGTGTGTGTGTGTGTGTGTGTGGGTGGGTGTTAGTGTGTGTGTGAGAAGGCGGAGCATTATTGAGCCCCTCAGGCAGATGGGAGGGAATTAGTTCTGGTCCTAAAAGCTTCACAGATCTTCTCCTGTCTCATTAAAAGAGCCACACCAGTGAAATAACTGAAACAATGATCCAAAACCATAACCTGAAATTCGTATATGCATGTACTGTGTAGAGATATTTTTCACTGGTTTTTTAAATCCATTGGATTTAACTCATCAGCTAATTAGCAAAGCCTCCAGGGGCTAAATTTGGTGCATTACAGAAAGATAGACACTTCCATTCAAAGTGCTGGAAAAGCCCAATTTCCCCAACTGCTGCATGATCTCAAGAGCCATATTAATTTGGTCTCCAAGTCTCTCAAGCCTCAAGCCTTTCTCTTTAGTGCTGAGAAAGGATAAACTTTCTTTCAAAAAAAAAAAATCCTAATTAGCTACTACGACTCTAATCTAGCCCACTGCAGACATGCATTTAATATGCAGAAAAGCTGCATGATCTTGATTCTGTTCTGTCACAGAAGTAATAGGCCAAGCCCTGGTTGTGATTTCATGCTCTCTGCTCCAACATGCCCTGAGAGGAGGCAGCTGGGCAAGGCTTTTTTATCACGCTGCCAATATGTAACTGAGTCAAAGTTTCATTAGGAAAATGCTGCAAGGCTTCACTCTACCAGTACTGCACCAGTGGTCTGCTCGGTGAAATATGATAAAAAGCCTCTGAACTGAGGATCAAAGCACTTCACTTTAATACCCCTGTATCTCTCTCTGTACTCCCTTCTAGCTTTGGAGTACCACAACCTCAACACCTCAGCAGCTACCAAGGAATTCTGGGTAATCACAGGTGAGCATGTTATTTAAGAACAACCAGTTAAGAAATCTTTGTTTTGATTAAGAATTAAGATCACGACACTTTTGGCTCACATTCACAACATGGTGTTTTTTGTGTGAGTGAGTGAGTAAGTGTAAATGTTTATGTGCACGTGTCCTCCAGGAGATGGGAAGATCTCAGAGAGATATCAGAGAGGTTGTATATATCTTTGCCTTGCGTGCGTGTTCATGTCAGGATAGTCGATATTTCTTGAGCTAGGTCTGCTGCAGGGTGACTGGATTAACAGTCAGATATTCTCCTTTCTTCAGTGCTTTAATGTGGTTTGTGTGCAGTGATCCAGGATGTGGAGAACTCGTCTCTGGAGGATCAGTATCAGAGCTTCGCCAGTCTGATGGAGCAGCGCTTGGCAGAGCTCTTCGTGGTAGCACATCAGCAGGGTGCTCGCTTTAAACGCGCCACCACAGTGGGCAGTTATACTGTTCAGGTAACTCTGAGTCTGAAGCTGAAGGAGAAATGTGACAGTACCACTGTACTGCTATGGCTTAGCTCCGTGTATACTAATGGTGTCCAATCTTATCCGAGAAGGGCCGGTGAGGGCGCAGGTTTTGTTTAGAACAAAGCAGAAGCCACATACTACTGAAAGTCAAGATCTATTGATTAAAAAATGGTGGAGTGAGGTGTGGATCCTGCTTGGCTGGAAGGAAAACCTGCACCTACACCAGCCCTTTGTGGATAAGGTTGGACGCCATTCCTCTATACCATCTATCATTGACAAAGGACCACCATAGGACCACCACTAAGCATGGTCTTATTTCGGTGGTAGTCCATGTGCATGTGATAAATTAATACATCTGGTCAGTATCTGGTGATCATGTTCTGGTCCATTTACATGGATAGGTAGAGATGTGGTTATGCAGACAAATAGATGTTGTTCAGTAATGACCTATATAGCAGGTGGACCTGGATAAATAATCAGCAAGTGCATCAAGAAGACCAAGTCCTGGCAACTGATGAGTCACAGACCATTCTCTGCTTTGATGGAGTCCAAATCAAACAGATCAAAGATTTCAGTATCTGTGGTCACTGGTTTAGGTATCCCCAGCCCAGATTCACAGCAGGATCTGTCAGGCATTTGCTCAAATGGTGCATGTAGAAGAAAACAAATATCCATCAAGACCAAGATGCAAGTCTTCCAAACCCTGGTCCTGCCACAACTGCTGTATGGATCAGAGATATGGAACAAGCGAGAACAGGATTGACAACTTCCTATATCTATGTTTGTGACTAATCCTGGGAATTTCCCTTCACAAATGTCTTCAAAATGAGCATCATACTATCAGACGTGAACAACAGCCCACAACTGAGGAAGACTTTACTGGAGGCAGTAAAATCATCAGCATCAAAGGAGATATGGTTGAGGAAAGTTACAAATAACCAGCGGGATCTGAGAATCAACCACAAGCAGCCAGGATTTTTGGCCTTGATTGTCAAGCATGAAGAAATATCCAAAGTCCAGCACTCACGGCAATGTCCTGGCTCAGAGGTCATTATGTGCAGACTCTAGCAAGAGACCCAAATCAAAATATCAACTGAATGTAGTTATCACTAAATATAAATGTAATGTGTATTACTTACATTCAGACGTCTTTGCTGTGTGCTTTCTCTCTGATCTCAGATGGTTGGCATGAGGCGAGTTGTAGGCCCAAAAAACCCGGCTGAGCTCACCTACTACGTACAGTTGAATGGAACACCACTCCCTGGTACAACTGCAGCTAAAATCCTGAACACTGTGGACTCCCAGACCATGGCTCTGACACTGGGATATTTTGTCCAACTCCAGGCTGAAGGTGTGTAAATATTTCTTACTTCAAGCCGGTGCTGCACTCCTACATGACTTACTGATAGACAACCAAAAGCTTAGGGATTCGGCTTGAAAATGAGTGTTTCTGCACTAAACCTCTGAACCATTTTCATATGTGTAACTACACAGTGATTCGATTGAGCCCCACACACATGCTTGTATTCTGAGGTGCTATAAAACACTTCAGTGTACCACAGGAGAGAGAGAGAGAGAGAGAGAGAGAGAGAGAGAGAGAGAGAGAGAGAGAGAGAGAGAGAAGGATGGAGTGCTAGACGTCTGAGAAATCAGGGGAGATAAATCTCCTATAACAGTAAAGAATTCTTGCAACATATAGGATGTGGGATTTGTTGAAACATATCATATGCACTGAGTCAGGCATGCACAAATGCAAGCATTAGCATAAACACATCAGTTAGCACATGCTGGAGTCAGTGATGAATGTAATCACATCTGAATTTTTCTTGAAAAATAGTGCACTGCACAAATTCAGGTTTTCTTCTGGACTAGGATTCTGTGCGATGTCTTTATACTCATACTGGCAGTAAGACATGAAGAGAACTAGTACTGCTTCATTTTAAGCTTCTGAATGAATGGTTAATCTAGTTAACCTTCGTGAACCTGTCTAAGGTTGAGCAAAGTCATCTGCTTCTGGAAACATAGACCTGACAGCATAGTATTTGCAGGAATGAATAGAAGTTGGTTTGAGTAGGCTATTTACACGGATAAGACAGAGACGTGGTGTGCTTGTGTGATGAGCTTAGGTGTACCACTGTTGCTTAGCTCCTTCTATACCATCTATAATTGGCAATGGACCACCATAGGACCACCACTAAGCGTGGTATTGTTTGGTGGTAGTCCATGTGCATGCGATAAATTAATACCCGCATCACAAACCTGATCATGACATCTGGTCAGTATCTGGTGATCATGTGGTGGTCCATTTACATGGATAAGGCAGAGATGTGGTTATGCAGAAGAACAGATGTTCTACAGTAATTGTAGACCTACAAAATGACCTATATAGAAGGTGGACCTGGATAAATGATCAGTGAGTGCATCTACAGAGCACAGACAATGCAAACAAGGCCAAGTCCTGGCAACTGATGAGTCACAAAGCATTGTCTGCTTTGATGGAGTCCAAATTAAACAGATCAAAGATTTCAATATCTGTGGTCAGTGGTTTAGGTATCCCCAGCCCAGATTCACAGCAAGATCAGTTAGGCTTTTGCTCAAATGGTGCATGCAGAAGAAAACAAACATCCATCAAGACCAAGATGCAGCTCACGCAAACCTTTATCCTGCCACAACTGCTGTATGGATCAGAGATAGGGAGTGGTAGCTCAGTGGTCAAGAATACAGATCTGAAGGTCATGAGTTCAAAGCAAGGCCCTCAACCCTCCACTGTATAAAATGAGATAAATGTATGTCAATTCTTACTTATTTATTTATTTTTACTATATAGCACTCAGTTAAAGAAGGGATTATGAATTATCGTGCTATCCCATGTTACCCAAATGAGGATGGGTTCCCTTTTGAGTCTGGTTCCTCTCAAGGTTTCTACCTCTTAACTTCTGTGTCTGTAGTAATAGCAGGTGGGTATAGTCAAAGTGTCTTTAGTAGGAGCAGGTGGGTGTGGTCAGAGTGTCTGTAGCAACATGTGGCTGTGTTTAGAGTATCTATAGTAGCAGGTGGGTGTGGTCAGAGTGTCTGTAATAGTAGATGGGTGACTTCAGAGTATCTGGAGAAGCAGGTAGTTGTGGTCAGGGTACCTATAATAGCAGGTGGGTGTGGCCAAAGTATCTGGAGTAGCCAATGAGCATAGTCGGAGTACGTACAGAAAGGGGTGGGTGTGGCCAGAGTCAGTGACCATGCATATACAAATGAAATCAGTGTTTGTGTAGAAGGAAGTGGGTATCTTCAGAGCATATATGAAAAGGGGTGGGTGTGATAAGAGTTTCTGTAGGAGTAAGTGGGTGTGGTCAGAGTATCTCTGAGAGCACATGGGTGTGGTCAGAGTGTCTGTGAGGAAAAGTGGGCATGGTCAGAGTGTCTCGGAGGGCAGGTGGGTGTGGTCAAAGGGTGCTCTGAAGGGGTAGGCGTGGTTAGGTTGATTTCACAAAGTAAAGTAGCTGAGCTCATGATAGTGCACGTCAGAGAAAGACATATGTATGTTTTTTGTATTCTCTCATCATGCAGCTGTGGTGAAAGGACCGTCCAACAATCTCTGGATCATCGCCTCTGTTTTGGCTCCTATCGGCATCGTCACCATCATCATCATCATTATCACTGCTGTTCTTTGTCACAAAAACAAGAGTGACTTTAAAACTGATGGAATTGGCAACCTGAACCCACGTGTTAAGGTGAAGAGACATGTGGGTGGAGACATTTTGTCCATTCCCTATTATTACTACATGTACTACAATAGTATTATTAAAGCAAAATAATAAAAAGGCCTTCTAACCGAGCATGCTCAAGGTGCTTTGATGTAAGTGAGACAGACTGTAGATAACGACTTTTTTCTCTCATGCAGACAACTTACCGGAGAGACATGAGTTATTATCACCAGGTATGTACACAATTTTCATATCCTTTCATGTTCCTACGTGCATTTACAGTCAGGTTTCAGACTTTATGCTACGTTCTCAGACAGTTTACAGCGTGATGCTGATCCATGCTGTCTGAAAGCTTGCGTGTGTATGTGTGCATACGTGTCTGTACATATAGTGTACGTGTGTGTAGATCCACATAAATGGGGTATGTATTGGGAACAAGGTCAGAAAATCTCTGTAGGTTTTTAAAATTTTATTTTTGGTCAAACTAGGCCAGCTGTGCTGTGCAGGGTTCTGTGAGATGAAAAAAAGTATATAAATAAACGAATAAAAACAGCAAAACTACAGATTCCTTTTTGCTAATGTGCAGTTTTTGTTTTTCACACATCATCATCATCATCATCATCATCATCATCACAAAAACAAATAATGTACGTGATGTAATGATATGTTTAGATTTTATTTTTCTGGTTTTGACCCATTTTATCTTAATGTAACCCATTTAAGCTTTTAAAGAAATAAATATTTAAACAAAAGTAATGAGTACAATGATCTACTAATTCGTTATGATCTTTAAAAATCTGTAGACATCTTGATTTAATGTTTATAAAGAGAGAACAGGGTCTCTTCATGCAGAACTTTCTCTGTCTTTATATTTATGTAATGTACACCCTCAGTGTCTCTATACACTTTTAACGTAACAGCTGGAAGTCAATTGACTGTAAAATGTTTTATTTGTCCATGACTACCATTTTAATTGTGGCTTAATTCAATTAAAGGGGCTTGAAGTTTAATCCAGTAATAGAGGAAAGCTTTACAGAAACGAAATTAAGAAATGAAAACGACCTTCCCATCTGGACGCAGCTGAGTTTCTGGAGTTTATCATACCAAAATATCAGTGTAATGTAAATAAGACCCTAAGGCTAATCGTCCAGTGACTAAAATTAAAATAAAACCTGCTGAATTCTTGCTTCTGATTGGTCAGAAGGTGTTGATTTATTTTGTATAACAGTAGCTCTGAGAGTAGTGCAGATTTATAAGCTTATTCATGTGCTTATTCTAAAATATTATCGTTTCCATAGTAACAGCTCATCCACAGGGATGCTGGACTGATAATAAACGGATGAAAGGGAAGGAGTCTCCAGTGTCAGGGCTTTGTAACAGTCAGAGTTAAAGGTTTTACTGTAAAGTTTACACCTTGTAGTTTTGCTGTAATTGATGTTTTCTTTTAATTTATTTAGTTGAAGTGATAGAATAAAGACAGGCCGGTTAGGGAACGACTGTTTATAGCCGCTGTAATCTAAGTGATAACATGAATGAACTTGTTTCACTGATGTTCCACAACATTAAACGTAACTATATGGTAAAGATAATTACTTTTTTTTTTTTTTTTTTACTGTTTTTCCTACATTTTCTGGTGCAATGAGCTGCCAGAAAACTACCTTCTTTTTTTTTTTTTTTTTACAGTTTTATTTTATTTTTATTTAAATTAATTATGGCATATGATAAAGATAATTAATATTTTTTAAGTTTTTTTTAGTGACAATTTCTGGTGCCCCATGCTGCCAGAAAATTACCCATCCCCCCTTTTTTTCTATTATTTTATTTTTTTATTTTTACATTTTTTTTATGGCGTATGATAAAGATAATTACTAGTTTTTACTGTTTGTTTTACCAACATTTTCTGGTGCCCCGTGCTGCCAGAAAATTGCCCATTTTTTCAAGTTTAATTTTATTTTTATTAAAATTTTTATGGCATATGATAAAGGTAATTAATATTTTTTGCTGTTTTTTTTTCTTACATTTTCTGGTGTCCTGTGCTGCCAGAAAATTACCCTTTTCTTTTTTACAGTTTTATTTTATTTAATTTTTTATGGCATAAGATAAAGATAATTACTATTTTTTACTGTTTTTTTTACCTGCATTTTCTGGCAACCCGTGCTGCCAGAAAATATTTTAAATTTTTTTACAGTGTGGATGAACAACCTTTTTAGTGTTATTTGTTTTATTTATTTTTAATATTTCTTTTCTCTCTCTCTCTCTCTCTCTCTCTCTCTCTCTGTTTTTTTTTTTTTTTTTTTTTTACAAATGGTCAATTACATGAGGTCTAACACATACAAAATCTCTTGTATTACCATATAACACGTTCATTAAAAAAATACAGGTGGTTGTAAAAAAAAAATCCCTGAAGATCCATTAATTATTAATTGCAATCGGGACAAAGGTTTAAAAGGTAAACCTGAGCATGAGATGATGGTGAGAAGACAAAGAGTCCAGAGATTACAGCTTTACAGGAGCACGTGTAATAACTTAGCTTTTTGCTTGGTATTGTATTTTCTGGTCACACCATGTAATGATTCAGTTTCAATATTCCAACATTGCAGTATAACTTGCACAGCTACCCTCACGTCTCCTCATCACCAGACTTACACCAGTCTTTATTTCGTCTGCATTACTGATCATAATAAAGCTTACCTGGACAGCTAGGCTAGTTCATTAACTGATACTAGCTAGGACTGGTATTAGCATTGTTATGTTACAGTCTGCATGTTGCGTGAGAAAGTGCAGATGGCTCAGTGTCCAATCAGAAGCTCTTAATGTGAGTATGTATACAGTGTGTGTGTGTGTGTGTGTGTGTGTGTGTGTGTGTGTGTGTGTGTGTGTGTGTGTGTGTGTGTGTGTGT
>JAOVVH010000043.1:37269779-37281615 GCA_028566435.1 Scorpiodoras heckelii | reverse complement strand
CAGCTATTCCTATCCTTCTGGGGACTTTTGGTCCTCACAAAGCTAGTAAAACATGCACACACACACACACACACACAGTTCTGAATAACAACCCGAGTCCTAAACCTTTAGGACAGATGAGTTTGAACTTTGTGGTGTAAACAGGCTGCAACTTTATTTTTTGTCTAATTAACTTTAAGAGAGAAAAGAATGAGGCAGGTGAGGGAAAGACTGTTTATAGCTGCTATAACGTAAGTAAGTAAGTAAGTACAGGAACTAACTTATTAAGCAGCTATTCCACAGAAATAAACCTTACTTTCAATGGATCAATTATTTCCTGTGATCCTTTAATAACTATAATAATAATAATAATATTAATAATAATAATAATAATAATAATAATAATAATAATAATAATAATAATAATAAGGTGAAGAGGTATCACCATCAGGGTGCTCTCAGTAACTCCGCTTCTTGCCTGATTGATTAGTTTCCTACAAGAACATGATGCACAGTGTTTTATTCCTTATGTAACATCATATACATTTACATGTATATGTAGCAAACTCCAAATCGTGCTCTGTTTCCACTCCTCACATCTTCACCTCCCTGTCTGTCCTTGTGCACACTACAAACCTGAATCCTTCATGTTTCATTCATGAGCTCCTCTTCGTAAATCTGTTTACTGTAATAGTCCGTACCTGTTTTGTTTTCACTATGCAAATGAGCTCTCGACTATGAAGGGCTTCATCCAATATAATCTGCGCCTGATTTATGCAGAGTCACAGGTTCACTCGTGACTGCAGCACATTATGGACCTGTGATAAACCTGGAAGCAGAAGACAAGCGAGTGTGGCACAAAGTAAACACACCCAAGGCCTGAGTTTAACTGACAGTTCGGAGCTACAGATTAATATAAATATTCTCTCAAACACAGAGACACACAACTCATTTCCATACGTGTGTGAAGAAGCAATGTCTCCTCCTCCAACTTCATCATGTCCTGCTGTAATACCAGATACATGGAGCTGCATCGTCAGTCTGCTTGAGTATCCTTTTCTCTGAGGCTCAACACAAACATCTCTTTCTACTGTTTTTATGGATTCACACAGTTTTTAATTACTGTGGAAGCCTTTTGTCCTTGTAATAACATCTAAGAGAAACTTTACCCTGTAGAAAAGACAGAAATGCAGGAGGGATTTATTTGCTATTAAAGACACAAATCCACCATGTCACTCTGTCATAGACCATGAAAATTACATTTGCCCCTGTGTGTCCAGAAAGTAATTAGTATTCTTTCTACTGATGCAGTGCAACTTTAGGGAATGAAAATGAAAGATTAATAAAAAATTAATAATTAATGTATTTAATTAATCTATTTATAATAAACATAATGCAACTGTTTGTTTGTTTGTTGTTTAGACAGATGATTAACTAATTAACTTAAAAAAAAATTTGCACATAAATTCTGTGTTGTTATGATGTGGGGACGGGAGCAGAACCCTGTGCAGGGAAACTCGGCTGTTTTAGCTCAGCCTAGACGATAGATGGAGAGGAAAGGATATAAAAAAGGGAAAATATATATATAAAATCACAGATAGTATCGGTGGAAAAGTAAATATATATGAATGTAACCCCAGGCAAAATAAGAGGGAGAAAACAAAAATAAAGAAATATATAAATTTTTTATATTGAACAGGAATCAAACCCGGGTCACTGCAATAGCGAACCTACATGTTACCACTGTGCGAGGTGAGTGCATGCTGCAAGGAGAGAAGAATAACCTCAGAATCAGGCGCTGTGATTTCAACAGACTCAAACAAAAGACATTAGTTTTGATTAATACCAGGGGTAAAACAAAAGTAACCTTGCAGCGTTTAGCAATATAGCCAGCGGAGACCGTTACATGCCGGGAAAACAAAGTAGGTGTTTTCACACCAAGCGTGCACCGCACGAATAATAAATGAGCCAGCAGACGTGGAAGCGTCACGCCTCTGCCTCCTATAATAAATCGTCATGAATAAATCGCCAAGTTTACACTAAACTCTGACAAATGGGAGCTTTGATCCCGCCCAGAAAACAGGTGGATTCCTACTGCTGCGAGGAAACACTGACCATAATGTAGCCTGAAGAAGCGGGCAAACGCCCAAAGCAGCTAGAGGTTGAAGGGATAAGTCGCACTGAGGAGCAAATATTAGCCCTGAGAGAAAATTTATTACCTCAGGATTTCCTCTACTACCGATCCTCTACTAACGTCCCATGTTACCAAGAAACGATCCCTAATTACCTCACGCCATAGTACATACCATAGAAATTTCAAAGTTGGACTAGAGGTGCCGCATAAAATCCCCTTTAATTAGGCGGTTATGCAGGTGTCTCTTGTCATCCTAGATTGGTGCCAGGGGAGCTGGGAGGTGTAGTTCTGCCTGGTGTTAGCATGTGGCATGGCATGACCTCTCATTTTTAGGAATTTGATACAAAACAAACAAACTATAAGCTGATGGATATAAAACTTCTGCACATGTTATGGGATGCTTCCATAATGTCAACTGTTAAATATTCTTACAAAACAATAAAACTATAGCAGTACAGCTTGAAGTACAACTAATTGTAATGTTAAACAACCTCAAGACATTTAGAAGTGATATTTTGTAAAGTCTCTAATCAGCAGCGGTGCAGTGAAAGTCTAATGAGAAACGCCTACAGAAAGCCAATGTTAACAACAATAAGAGTTAATTAAGTCCTCACAGTATTGTCTGTGTGGGTCTAACCATAAAGTCATCAAAGCCCAATTAGACATCTGCAACAACATACTGTGTCTCTTTAATGTTTCATTGATTTGCTACTTTCACAATAAAAAACACATTTACTCGAATGCTCAGTCTATTGCATGGCCATGATGGGAACCATGTCGGTCTCTTTATGTGGACATTTTTAATCAACTAGCAATCACTTCCATCCAAATTCTTATCCAAAACAGGCCAAACAAGAAGATCACTGAAAGAGGATCACATATTTAAGCCCTTGCTTGTGATATTGGAGCAAACTGAAAACTATACTTTAGTGTTCTTTTTCAACCAAAGTAGCTGGCAGACCAAATCTGAATAAAATTTGACAATTGTTCTCAACAACCAATCACTGATCACAATTATTTCTCAAAAAACAATTACTGATTACCATTTTCCCACAACAACCATTTACTGATCACCGTTTTTCCAACAGCCAATCACTGATCACTATTTTTTCCCAACAACCAATCAATGATCACTGTTATTTCCCAACAACCATTCACTGATCACCATCATTTCCCAACAACCAATCACTGTTCACCATTTTCAACAACAAACAATCCCTTATTACCAGTGTTCCAGCAACCAATCACTGATCACTATTATTTTCTAACAACCCATCATTGTTCGCCATTTTCCCCAATAAAATTCATGACTTGTCATTGATCCAGCAACCAATCACTGATCACTATTTTTCCCAACATCCAGTCACTGATCATTGTTGGGAAAAATAGTGATCACTGATTGGTTGCTGGATCATAATTTTCCCCAACAACCAATCACGGATCACTGTTATTTCCAAACAGCCATTTACTGATCACTGGTCACCATTTTCCCCCAACAACCAATCTCTGATCAGCATTTTCCCTGCAATCAATCATTGATCACTATTATTTCCAAACAAGCAATCAGTAATCACCATTATTTCCCAACAACCAGTCAATGTTCACAATTTTGTCCCAAAAACAAATCAGTAATCACCATTATTTATCAACAACCAATCACTGATCACCATTTTTCCAAACACCCTATCAGTAATCACCATTTTTCCCAGCACCCAATCAATGATCACCATATTTCCTCAACAACCAATCCCTGATCGCTATTATTTCCCAACAATCAATCTGTGATCATTATAATTCCTTTTGCCATTAAATCTAGCTCACATTTCCTAGAAGCCATGGTGTGTTGTGTGTCCATGATACGTGTAAAAGTGTGTTTATACACTGCTTAATGAGTCTGAATGAATCAAATTATGAGAAACAGATGTGAACAATAATCAGAAGGAGGAAAACAGGAAGTAAACAAGAAACCTCCATGACAGAGAAATTCTAGTTTGCTCCAGTTTCTGGGCTGCTGCTTCTGCTGTTCAGAAGTGAAGTGTGTCGAACGTGAAGGGAATAAGAGCAGACATTGTGTCCTTCAAGCCACCACACTGTTCAGCTTCACTCTGTCTATGTGCCTCACTCAGGACTGAATGGGGAAAGATGATGAGAATGTTCACTTTCTGACAGAATGTAGGATAGAAACCTGGATTTTCTGTAAAGCTGTTGCTGGATACACACGGGATACACACAGACACACAAATGGAGAAAGCTGCACTTGGGTTTGGAGCTCTTTAAGCGGATTAGTAAGTCTGAAATGTGAAGAAATTACTTAATTATAAGAGAAGTGGTGAGGACGAAGACAGGGGGCAGTCACAGTGAGGTGGCTGAAGGAAGGCACTGGGAGACAAAGCTGTTTGGTTGACAATTTTTAACAAATCAAGGTACAAGTTTACTTTCTGTTAGCAATTTTGTAAATTAGCCAGTTATAAGTAAATGAAGGGTGAAATCCAGCAGATCTCAATCTTATCAAAGATCTGTGGAATGTACTGGACAAACAAATCCAATCCACTGAGGCTCAAGCTTGAAACTTAAAGTATTTGCTGCTGATATCTTGGTGCCAGATACCACAGCACACCTTCAGAGATTTTGTGAAGTCCATGCCTTGATGGGTCACAGCTGTTTTGATGGCACAAGGCGAGGGACACACAATATTATGCAGGTGGTTTTAATGTTATAGCTGATTTTAAAATTTTATTTTACCAATGCAAAGATGTTAAAAACAATGTATCCTGAGTTCATCCCACATGGATTTAGGTACCGTGCACTGTCCATAGGTCTGTAAATATACATTGTCTCTGGATAATGATGTCCTGACTGGCCTGCTATTTCTTGGCAAGCTCTTGGATGTGGGAACGCCATCAAAGATTGTTGGGCATGTTAAAATCCAGACTAAAGATAACATGGTGATGCCGGAGGTTACTCCTCATCTTCTGCTGCTACAGATGATTTTGCATTTAGTGATTATTAATTTGGCTTGGCCATGGCTGTTTCTGGCTTTCTTCTCCATTGCATCGTCCTCGTTCTTGGGAGGAGGATCTTTGGCAGGTGGCTGGACAGTCACCTGTGAAGGTGGCATTGCTGGGCTGGGCTGCTAAGCTGCATAGGAGGGTGGAGCCAAAGGGACTCTAGCATGAGGATGCATAGAAAGAACGCAGTTATCAGTAACAAATTGCAATTGTTTCTTTTTCACCAACTGAGGACCCCTAAACACTGCCGATTCTGCTCACAGGCCATTTCTTCTCTCCTTCTAGCCTCAATTTCCCATTTCTCAAATTCACTCCAAACCATGCTTCCTCTATTGTTCTTCACTTATAAAATGTCCCTACAGTCTTTTAATCTAGCAAGAAGTTCAATTCTTGGGAAATGCCCGGGCGGCATGGGGCTGCAGTGGACAGCATCATGCCCCACAGCAAGAAGGCCCTCGGCTCCATCCCCAGGCAAGTCAGTGCCCCCCCGGAAATGATGAAGAAATTGTGGACATTTGCCCTTTAACTTCTTTACAACTTAGTACTTCTACTAACTTCTGCCAGCTAAATATTGGAAATACGAACACAATGCTCAGTTTCCCAGGATGTGCTGAGGCACATTTACCAAACAAGCTTTAGATTGTGCACACTCAATCAGTTTCTCAACACAGCTCAAATCCCATAAGTTAATCCTAAGCAATATTCTGTGTGTCTCACACACACTTAACCCAAATATCTCCCTTCAGCAAATCTATGTCACTTACATGTAAATGTTGCTCCATCACTCAGAGAGATCTCCACTGCCACATAGGTGAGAGACTCAGATGTTGAGTAAAACACTGTTTCCCAATTAGATTCTGTGTACGCCTTTAGCCTTGTTTGCAGACAGGGATCCCCCTCAGATGTTCTGGCCACCCAGGGATGCCAAGAAATGTTGTGGAAATTACCACTACTGTGGAAATGAATAAAGTGACCAGAGAGCTCAAGCAGACATTTTATTCAGCCAGCAATTGCCCATAAGACGGGTAGCCACTCTTACTTTACCAACATCACCTTACCTCAGAGTGCTATAAAGGTTATGAGTAAAAGTCAAGAGTATATCTACAGTATATGGCTGCATACATGGATTATTCAATTCATCATCATTCATCATTATTTGATTTGTAGAAGACAAAGAAATCATCAACCTATTGAATGACAGAGTATACTGATTAACGTATTTTGAGAGAATACCACTTCCCATTTTCATCACACTTCATCCTCCAACACGAGGCATCTTTTCATCATGTTTCATCATGTATATCACAAACCCTTCATGAGAACTTCCACTCATACTTCTCACACAGTTCAAATGTCAACTCAAGGACAGGTTAATGTGTTAGTAATATACTGTATGTCTTACTTTGTCTGACTTAACCTAAAATAAGTAGGCGTAACGTATGTTAGCAGATACACTGAAGTACCAGAAAAACTGCAAAAACTTATGCAAAATACATTACAACGCCACCTATGGATGTCATTGATTGTGACCGCCAGTGAGTATATAAAGCCACAGACATCTGTGGAAGCTTCTAGAGCTGTTGAGAATGGCAAGTTGTCAGGATTGTGCGATTTTCAACGCAGTTTATTAGTTGGAGCTCGTGAGATGGGTCATAGCATTTCGAATGTAAGATCAAGATTTGGATTTTCACATCTGAGCATTTTGTGACTACAAGAATTCTGGCAAAACCTCGAACTTACAACAGAAGTGTGTCTGTAAAAAGACTCTGTTTTTCTGGTACCTCGGTGTACATGTTCACTTGCATCACCTCAGCTGAGACATGTCATTCTGATTAGTGTAAACACTAAAAATAGAGAAGCTCACAAAGGAAAGTCTGCAGCCACAGACATGATGTATTCAACAAGCACAAATTCTTTCATTTTTAATCAGGACAGTCACATTGCAAACTTTTATGCTGGTGCAGATACAAATTTGTGAATCTTACCATCCCTACTATGCAGACCTACAGTATTTGTCTCCATTTCTGTTAAACGGTTTGCAGGCAGACAAGGCAAAGTTATATAGTCACCTAAATAAACGTTTTGGTCATTACCGGTCATATTTTTCATCATACGCAGCTGTTTTCCAGAATCCAAACACACTGTAAGATTATTCCTTAGCAACTGAATAAAATGTTTCCCATTTTTGATGATTAAAATAACATATTAAAGTCTCTGTCTCTGTTTTAAAGTCTCTCTTTCTGCTTGCCTATACATACAATGGATGTAAAAGAAAAGAAATCATCCATTGTGGATAGAGACGGGATGTGTGTCTGTGGAGCGATACTGAACCATAGGAAACACTGACCTGTTTAAAAGTCCAACAGGGAAGAAATATAAATAGATATAGACAGCTCAAATTAGGTCAGTGAGGTCATTTATCACCTCATACCACACACTAAATCTCCTCCTCTTTGCTCTTAAGCTCTCTTTATTGTCAGTTGTATGGTTGTGATGAATGAGTGCACTGGTCCTTGTAAGCTCACTCGTTGGCTTTGTGCTTGTAGTCGCTGAATCAATTTGAAACCCAACCAGAGAGAGAGAGAGAGAGGAGCATACAACTGTAACGTATCACGTCAAGAAGCAGCTGTATTTCATTTTGCCAAAGCCGAAATGATCTATCTGAAGCACACATGGACTCGTTCACTAAAGATCTATACACTACAACTTTTCCACTCTAAGGTTCTCACTGGAAACTTAATTCAAGTAGCTGTTACCTCCCAGAAGTTGATTATTTTCCTATAACGGCACGTCCCAAGGTATTTTACTCCTTTTACATCATAGCAATTTGCCAACTTGTTATCCATTTAATACTTTATAGCAGCTACAAAGAGTTGTTCCCTCAACAACCTCTTTCGTGAAGCATCTTGTCATGTTATGAACAAACTACAAAGCATAAAAATGTAGGAAGTCACAGCTTTTCCTCTGTATTTTAAAAGCATAGACACTGGAGACTCCTTACATCTGCAAACTTTAACAGAAAACCTGACCATACAGTACAGAAAAACAGTTTACATAAAAAACTGGTACAGGAGCCTGTGCAAAATTCATCGCAACGCCACCTATGCATGTCATTGGTTGCGTCCACCAGTGTGTATATACAGTGATAGACATCTATGGAAGCTTCTAGAGCTGTTTCCACTGTGAGAATGGCAAGTTATCACGATTTTGCGATTTTCAACACGGTTTAATAGTTGGAGCTCGTGAGATGGGTCATAACATTTCGGAGGTAGAAGCAAAGTT
The DNA here is from genome assembly GCA_028566435.1 of Scorpiodoras heckelii. Classification (NCBI taxonomy): domain Eukaryota; kingdom Metazoa; phylum Chordata; class Actinopteri; order Siluriformes; family Doradidae; genus Scorpiodoras; species Scorpiodoras heckelii. The sequence goes on along the minus strand of JAOVVH010000043.1, from coordinate 37,273,212 downwards.
TGGATTTTCACGTATGAGCATTTCAAGGATGTAGCATGACTACAAGGATTAAGGCAAAACCTCGAGTTTATGACAGCAGTGTGACCGTAAAAAGACACTCATTTCACGTGATAGGCGTGTAACACTGCCACAAGTAACATCAGAATTCAATGCTGAGGCCTCAATAAACATCAGTGTGAGGACTGTGAAATGTTCCCTCCGGGATTCCACGAGGGTTCTACCAAGTATTAACTGCTATACCAGTTTTTCTGGTACTTCAGTGTACACATTTATATCTACTAACTGATTACAGTGAGTACATTAATATAAACCTGTAATTTGCACCTGTACCACCTTTTGACTAATCAGATTCAAGCATTCAGAAGTGCTATGGTATGATTACGACTTCAGCCAAGACATTGTGAGTATTTCAATCTGGGAATAAATTTTTCCTGCCAATTCTTAGGAGAGACTGCTCCGTTTTGGATACAACCTCAGTTCCCTCGCAGAGCAAAGGAGACCAAAGATCTAAAGCCCTTATGGGAAAGTATGTGTTTCAACTCGTTATTGCTGGAAGCATTTTAGCTTGAGCTGTTTTTCACACCCAGACTATTGGCTACATTCTCCCAGTGTGATTTGTTTTAGAGGAGCCTGCATTGAATCTCTTTGCCACTTGGAAGAAACAATGAGCCCCAGAGGGAAATTTTATCACCCGGATTTTATTGCTGTTTTATAGTTCTGGAAACTTAATGGTGATTTTCAGTCATGTTGATATCAATTTGATCATGGACATTACTTAACAAGAAGCTTGAGATGAATAGCGTTAGATGGAAAGGAGTCTTGGGATTTGTTCGTTCTCATGGGAAAAAAAATAGTTGCAGGTTTGTGGGTAGTTATTTTAAACTCCTTTTATAAATAAATATTTCGTGTATCATTTCACCTTCCAGTTTAATACAATCAGGAAGTAAATAAAGTGTATGTATGTATTTACACTCTTGCACGTACAAGCGTGAATAAATCCATAGTGTGTCATTTCAGTAAACAAAAGCACGGGGCATTATTTATTATAGTCTGCTTCATATGGATCTCATTTGTGCCCCAGTGCAAAGAGATTAAACTTTAAATATTAATGAGATAAAATAATAATGAGGAATTTGCATGGTAATTAGCGGTAATGATCTTTTTAGTGTGATGGTAAATTTCTGAGGGCTTGTCTGTGAATCAGCAGTGTCTCAGAGGGGATCCAGCTCCAGCTGTTGTTGCTCAGTAAAGGTTGATATCCACCTTCAACTAAAACTGGTAGTACATTCATCACTCTTGTCTCAGGCTCTGTCTGTATGTGTATGGATTTTTTTTTATTTTTATGAGCTACCCTGCTGATAAAAAACAAGCCCAGATTTGTTTATGATATATCTGTATATACGAAAACAGAAAAAAAAAAGATATAAATAAATAAAGGCTCCTATGAACATGCAATTAGTTGGTGATTGTAAGTGATAATCTGTTACATCACAGGCTTTGAGGAGTAATGTTAAGAGCTGCGTATTGAGCAGGAAAGAAAACAAAATGCAGAAAAACACCAACCAACAGTTAATTCAGTTAATTTGTGCATTCATCCATCCATTCATTCATTAATCTTGATTATCTGCTTTATTATGGTCATGGTTGTGATTCGGATTCTTGTTCGTGTTTTGGTTTGTAACGTAAGAAGTTGAGGTGGGGAAAAAATGATGGCTATATGACTGGGTCAGAGTGTCTCCAAAACTGCAGGTCTTGTGTGGTGTTCATGGTACGCAGTGGTTAGTACTTACCAAATATAGTCGAAGAAAGGGCAACAGGTGAACCGGTGATGTTGTCATGGGCAGCCAAGGCTCACTGATGTGCATGGGCGAGTGAAGGCTAGCCTGTCTGGTCTGATCCCATAGAAGAGTTACGGTAGCAGAAAGTGCTTAAATATTTAATGCTGGTTATGATAGAAAGCTGTCAGAACACACAGTGTACCACAGCTTGCTGCGTATGGGGCTGCTTAGTTACAGACCACTCAGAGTGCCCATGGTGAACCCTGTGCACCACTGAAAACACCTGCAATAAGCACATGAGCATTAGAACTGGACCATGGATTAATGGAAGAAGGTGACCTTGTCTGATGAATCGTTTTTTTTTTTTCATCATGTTGATGGTCGGCAAGCTGGTGGAGGCAGTGTGTTGCTCTGGGCACTGTTCTGCTGGGAAAACTTGGGTCCTGAAATTCATGTGGATGCTACTTTGACAAGTACCACCTTCATAACATTGTTTCAGATCAAGTACACCCCTTCGTGTTCCCTAATGGCAGTGGCCTCTTTCAGTAGGATGATGCACCCTGACACACTGCAAACATTGTTCGGGAATGACTTGGCTTCCAAATTCCCCAGATCTCAATCCGATCAAACATCTGTAGAATGTACTGGACAAGCAAATACAATCCACGGAGGCCCAACCTTGGAATTTACAAATTTTAAAGGATCTGTTGCTGATATCTTGGTGCCAGATACTAGAGCACATCTTCAGAGGTTTTTGTGGAGTCCATGCCTTGACTTGTGAGAGCTGTTTTGGTTTCACAAGGGGGACCTACACAATAGCAGGTGGTTTTATTGTTATGGCTGATCAGTGTACATTTACACTGATAATATAGCTTCTGAGGTCCACTAGGTGGCACATTATATCTTTCTTATCTATGCATGTGATCATGTGCATGCCCCCATCTTCATTAATGGATCCACTGTAGAGAGGGTCAGCAGCTTCAAGTTCCTTGGTGTTCATATCACAGAGAAACTGACATGGACAGAAGACACCAGATGGGTGGTGAAGAAAGCACAACAGTGTCTCTTCTACCTCAGATGGCTGAGACAGTTTGGTATGAGCCCCCGCATCCTCAACCTTTTATACAAGTGCTGTGGAGAGTATTCTAATGGACTCCATCACCACCTGGTATGGGAATTGCACTGCCACAGAGCAGAAAGCTCTGCAGAGGGTGGTGTGGAAAGCCCAGCACATCACCAGGGTTCAGCTCTCAAAGCTCCTGAATTTATACACCAGCTGCTGCCTGAGGAAGATCAGGAGGATTTTAAAGGACTCCACTCACCAAGCCACTGTCTGTTCTCACAGCTTCTAAGCGGCAGGAGGTACAGAAGCATAAAGTCCAGAACCAGCTGGTTCTGAAACAGCACCATAAGACTGCTGAACAGCTGGTAGTACTGGTGTATTGGATCTTCCTCATCATATTCTCTATGGACATCCCACACCACATTCACACCACATCCACACTCCAATACAAGGCCACTCGACCCTACACATGGCACATCCACACCACATTCACACTCCAGTACAAACCCACTGTACATTACTAGAAGTTTAACCTTGCTCATTTATACCTGCACATCTCCATCTATCCATCCTGTATAATCTGTAATATATA